>JACCGJ010019837.1:0-16582 GCA_013407085.1 Atriophallophorus winterbourni
TTGTCAGCTCTGATTGGTTCACACATTGTCGATCTCAGATTGGTTCAAATCGTTTGTAGCTCTGATTGGTTCAGATATGATTGATTTCCGATCGCTTCAGAACTTTTGTTTTTTTCCAAAATGAAATATTAGGCCTTGTCAGCTGTGATTCAGTTCAAACATTATCGATCTCAGATTGCTTTGAAAGGTTTGTAGTTTTAGAACTGGAATATTAGGACTCATCATCTCTGATTGGTTCAAACATTATCGATCTCAGATTTGTTTAAAAGGTTTGTAGTTTGTGGACTAAAATAATGAGCATTGTCAGCTCTGATTGGTTCAAACACCGTCGATTTCAGATTGGTTCAAAACGTTTGTAGTTTTTGGACTGAAATATTAAGTGATTTCCGCTCTGATTGGTTCAAACATTGTCGATCTCAGATTGGTTCGAAAAGTTTGTACTTCTTGAGCTGAAATATTGAGCATTGTCAGCTCTCATTGGTTCAAACACTGTCGACCTCAATTTGGTTCAAATCGTTTGTAGCTTTTAGACTTGAATATTAAGCATAAGCACCTCTGATTGGTTCCAATATTGTCGATCTCAAATTGATTCAAAACGTTTGTAGTTTTTGGACTGAAATATTAGGCGATGTCAGCTCTGATTGGTTCGAACTATGTCGATCTCAAATTGGTTCGAAACTCTTGTCGTGTTAAGATTGAAATATTAAGCATTGTCAGCTCTGATTAGTTTGAACCTTATCGAACACAGATTAGTTTGAAACGTTCGTATTTTTGGGCTGGAATATTAAGCATTGTCACCTCCGATTGGTTTACACGTTGTTGATCTCAGATTGGTTGAAAACCTTTGTAGTTTTTAGACTGAAATATAATGCATTGCGAGCTCTCATTGCTTCAACCATTGTCGATCTCAAAATTGTTGAAAACGTATGTAGATTATGAACTGAAATGTTGAGCATTGTCAGCTCTGATTAGTTTAAACGTTGTCGATCTCAATTTGGTTGAAATCGTTTGTTATTTTTGGACTGAAATTTCAGACATTGTCAGCTCTGATTGGTTCGAACAATATCGATCTCAAGTTGGTTCAAAACGTTTTTAGTTTTTAGACTGAAATATTAAGCAATCCAGCTCTGATTGGTTCAAACATTGTTGATCTCAAATTGGTTCAAAACGTTTGTAGTTTCTGGACTGAAATAATGAGCATTGTCAGCTCTGAATGGTTCAATGATTGTCGATCTCAGATTGGTTTTAATTGTGTGTACTTTATGAACTGAAATATCAGGCAATGTCAGCTCTGATTGGTTCGAACATTGTCGATCTCAAAGTGGTTGAACACTCATGTAGTTTTTGAACTGGAATGTTGAGCATTAACAGCTCTGATTGGTTCAAACGTTGTCGATCTCAATTTGTTTCAAATCGTTTGTAGTTTCTGGACTGAAATAATAAGCGTTATCAGCTCTGATTGCTTCAAACATTGTCGATCTCAAGTTGATTTGAAACCTTTGTAGTTTTTTGACTGAAATATTAGGCCTCGTCAACTTTGATTGGTTCAAACATTGTCCATCTCAGATTAGTTCAAAACGTTTGTAGTTTTCGAACTGAAATATCAGGCGATGTCAGCTCTGATTGGTTCGAACTTTGTCGATCTCAAATTGGTTCAAACTTCTTTTCGTGTTAGGATTTAAATATTAAGCATTGTCAGCTCTGATTGGTCGAAACCTTATCGAACACAGATTAGTTTAAAACGTTCGTATTTTTGAGCTACAATATTAAGCATTGTCACCTCTGATTGATTTCAACGTTGTCGATCTCGGATTGGTTGGAAACCTTTGTAGTTTTTAGACTTAAATATAATGCATTGTGAGCTCTGATTGTCATCAAACATTGTAGATCTTAGAGGGTTTAAAAACGTTTTGTACTATTTAGACTGAAATTAATTAGCATTGTTCAGCTCTGATCGGTTTAAACCACCATCGATTTCAATTGGTTCAAAACGTTGTAGACTTCTGGACTGAAAATATGACGGTATTTTCAACTCTATTGGTCAAAACATTGGTCGATCTCAGATTGGTTCAAAACGTTGGTAGTTCTTGGCTGAAATACGAGCAATTGTCAGCTCTGATAGTGCAAACTTGTCGATTCCAGATAGGTCAAAGTTGGATATTCGCTGAAATATTAAGCATTGTCAGCTTGATTGGTTGCAGAAATTGTTCGATCCAAACATTGTCGATCTGAAAATGGTTGAAAACGTATGTAGATTATGAACTAAAATGTTGATCATTGTCAGCTCTGATTAGTTTGAACGTCGTCGATCTCAATTTGGTTCAAATCGTTTGTAGTTTTTGAACTGAAAAATTAGGCATTGTCAGCTCTGATTGGTTCAAACATTATCGATCTCAAATTGGTTCACAACGTTTTAAGTTTTTAGACTGAAATATTGAGCAATCCAGCTCTGATTGGTTCAAACATTGTCGATCTCAAATTGTTTCAAAACGTTTGTAGTTTTTGAACTAGAATAATAAGCATTGTCAGCTCTGAATAATTCAATGATTGTCGATTTCAGATTGGTTTAAATTGTGTGTAGTTTATGAACTGAAATATAAGCAATGTCAGCTTTGATTGTTTCAAACATTGTCGATCTCAGATTGGTTTGAAACGTTTGTAATTTCTGGCTTAAAATATTAAGCATTGTCAGCTATGATTGATTCGAAAATATTCGATCTCAGATTGGTTCAGAACATTCGTAGTTTTTCGACTGAAATATTAAGCATTGTCAGCTCTGATTGGTTCAAAAAAAGTCGATCCAGAATGTTTGGAAACGTATGGAGTTTGTGAACTAAAATGTTGCGCATTGTCAGCTCTGATTGGTTTAAACATTGTCGATCTCAGATTGCTTCAAATCGTTTGTAGTTTTTGTACTACAATATTATGCATTGTCAGCTCTGATTGGTTCAAATATGATTGATCTCAGATTGCTTCAGAACTTTTGTAGTTTTCCAACTGAAACATTAGGCCTCGTCAGCTGTGATTGGTTCATACATTATCGATCTCAGATTGGTTTAAAAGGTTTGAAGTTTTAGAACTGGAATATAAGGCCTCATCATCTCTGATTGGTTCAAACACTGTCGATCTCAGATTGGTTGACAACGTTTGTAGTTTTTACACTGAAATATTAGGCATTGTCAGCTCTAATTGGTACAAACATTGTCGATCTCAAATTGGTTCACAACGTTTGTAGTTTTTGGACTAAAATATTATGCATTGTCAGCTCTGATTGGTTCCAACTTTGTTGATCTCAAAATGGTTCAACACTCTTGTTGTGTTAATATTGAAATACTAAGCATTTTTAGCTCTTATTGGTTTAAGCCTTATCGAACACAGACTAGTTTGAAACATTTGTAGTTTTTGGACTGAAATATCAAGTATTTTCAGCTCTGATTGGTTCAACCGTTGTCGATCTCAGATTGGGTGAAATTCTTTGTAGTTGTTAGCCTGAAATATAATGCATTGTGAGCTCTGATTGCTTCAAACATTGTCGATCTCAAAATGGTTGGGAACGTATTTAGATTTTGAACTGAATTGTTGAGCATTGTCAGCTCTGATTAGTCCAAACGATGTCGATCTCAATTTGGTTCAAATCGTTCGTAGTTTTTGAACTGAAATATCAGGCATTGTCAGCTCTGATTGGTTCAAACGTTATCGATCTCAAATTGGTTCACAACGTTTTTAGTTTTTAGACTGAAATATTAAGCAATCCAGCTCTGATTGGTTCAAACATTGTCGATCTAGAATGTTTGGAAACGTTTGGAGTTTGTGAACTAAAATGTTGCGCATTGTCAGCTCTGATTAGTTCAAACATTGTCGATCTCATATTGCTTCAAATCTTTTGTAGTTTTTGGACTACAATATAATGCATTGTTAGCTCTGATTGGTTCAAATATGATCGATCTCAGATTGCTTCAGAACTTTTGTAGTTTTTCAACTGAAACATTAGGCCTCGTCAGCTGTGATTGGTTCAAACATTATCGATCTCAGATTGGTTTGAAAGGTTTGTAGTTTTAGAACTGAAATATAAGGCCTCATCATCTCTGATTGGTTCAAACATTGTCGATCTCAGATTGGTTGACAACGTTTGTAGTTTTTGGACCGAAATATTAAGCATTATCAGCTCTGATTGGTTCAAACATTGTCGATCTCAATTTGGTTCACAACTTTTGTATATTTCGGACTAAAATATTATGCATTGTCAGCTCTGATTGGTTCGAACTTTGTTGATCTCAAAATGGTTCAACACTCTTGTTGTGTTAAGATTGAAATACTAAGCATTATTAGCTATGATTGGTTTAAGCCTTATCGAACACAGATTAGTTTAAAACGTTTGTAGTTTTTGGACTGAAATATCAAGTATTTTTAGCTCTGATTGGTTCAAACGTTGTCGATCTCAGATTGGGTGAAAACATTTGTAGTTGTTAGCCTGAAATATAATGCATTGTGAGCTCTGATTGCTCCAAACATTGTCGATCTAAAAATGGTTGAAAACGTATGTAGATTTTGAACTGAATTGTTGAGCATTGTCCGCACTGATTAGTCCAAACGATGTCGATCTCAAATTGGTTCACAACGTTTTTAGTTTTTAGACTGAAATATTGAGCAATCCAGCTATGATTGGTTCGAACATTGTCCATCTCAAATTGGTTCAAAACGTTTGGAGTTTTTGGACTGAAATTATAAGCATTGTCAGCTCTAAATTGTTCAATGATTGTCGATCTCAGATTGGTTTAGATTGTGTGTATTTTATAAACTGAAATTTTAGACAATGTCAGCTTCGATTGTTTTAAACATTGTCGATCTCAGATTGGTTTAAAACGTTTGTAGTTTCCGGCTTAAAATATTGAGCATTGTCAGCTATGATTAGTTCGAAAATATTCGATCTCAGATTGGTTCAAAACGTTCGTAGATTTTAGACTCAAATATTCAGCATTGTCATCTCTGATAGGTTCGAACATTGTCGATCTCAGATTCGTTGGAATCATTTATACTTTTTGGACTGAAATATTAAGCATTGTCAGCTCTGATTGGATCAAACACCGTCGATATCAGATTGGTTCCAAACGTTTGTAGTTTTTTGACTGAAATATTAGGCATTGTCAACTCTGAGTGTTTTAAAAATTGTCGATCTAAAATTTTTGGAAACGTTTGAAGTTTGTGAACAAAAAATGTTGAGCATTTTCAGCTCTGATTGATTTAAACATTGTCGATCTCAGATTGCTTCAGATCGTAAGTTGATACTGGTCTAAAATATTATGCATTGTCAGCTTTGATTGGGGCAAACACCGTCGATTTCAGATTGGTTCAAAACGTTTGTAGCTTTTGCACTGAAATAATAGGTATTTCCAGCTCTGATTAGTTCAAACATTGTCGATCTCAGATTGGTTCAAAACGTATGTAGTTTCTTGGGCTGAAATATTGAGCATTGTCAGCTCTGATAGGTTCAAACGTTGTCGATTTGAGATTGGTTGAAAAAACGTTTGTAGTTTCTGGACTGAAATAATAAGCATTGTCAGCTCTGATTGGTTCAAACACTGTCGATTTCAGATTGATTCAAAACGTTTGTAGTTTTTAAACTGAAATATTAGGTATTTTCAGCTCTGATTGGTTCAAACATTGTCGATCTCAGATTGTTTTAAAACGTTTGTAGTTCTTGGGCTGAAATATTGAGCATTGTCAGTTCTGATTGGTTCAAAATTTGTCGATCTAGAATGTTTGGAAACGTATGAAGTTTCTCAACTAAAATGTTAGGCACTGTCAGCTCTGATTGGTTCAAACATTATCGATCTCAGATTGGTTCAATTCGTTTCTCGTTTCTCGACTAAAATATTATGCATTGTCAGCTCTGATTGGTTCAAATATGATCGATCTCAGATTGCTTCAGAACTTTCGTAGTTTTCGAACTGAAAAATTAGGGCTCGTCAGCTGAGATTGGTTTAAACATTATTGATCTCAGATTGGTTTGAGAGGTTCGTAGTTTTAGAACTGGAATATTTGGCCTCATCATCTCTGATTGGTTCAAACATTATCGATCTCAGATTTGTTTGAAAGGTTTGTAGTTTGTGGAATAAAATAATGAGCATTGTAAGCTCTGATTTGTTTAGACACCGTCGATTTCAGATTGGTTCAAAACGTTTGTAGTTTTTGGACTAAAATAATAATCATTGTCAGCTCAGATTGGTTCAAACACCGTCGATTTCGGATTGGTTTAAAACGTTTTTAGTTTTTGTACTGAAATATTGAGTATTTTAAGCTCTGATTAGTTCAAACATTGTGGATCTCAAATTGGTTCGAAAAGTGTGTAGTTCTTGGGCTGAAATATTGAGCATTGTCAGCTCTAATTGGCTCAAACATTGTCGATCTCAGATTGGTTCAGAACGTTTGTAGTTCCTAGACTGAAATATTGAGCATTGTCAGCTCTGATTTTTCAAGCATTGTCCATCTCAATTTGGTTCAAATCGTTTGTAGCATTCCGACTAAAATATTAGGCATTGTCACCTCTGATTGGTGCAAACATTGTCGATCTCAAATTGATTCAGAACGTTTGTAGTTGTTGGACTGAAATATTAGGCACGTCAACTGAGATTGGTTCAAACAATGTCGATCTCAGATTGTTCCAAAACGTTTGTAGATTTTGAACTGAAATATTAGGCAATGTCAGTTCTGATTGGTTCGAACATTGTCGATCTCGAAATGGTTGAACACGTATGTAGTTTTTGAACTGGAATGTTGAGCATTGCCAGCTCTGATTGGTTCAAACGTTGTTGATCTCAATTTGGTTCAAATCGTTTGTAGTTTTTGGACTGAAATATTAAGCGTTATCAGCTCTAATTGGTTCAAACATTGTCGATCTGAAATTGATTCGAAACGTTTGTAGTTCTTATACTGAAATATTTGGCCTCGTCAACTCAGATTGATTCGAACATTGTCGATCTCAAATTAAGTCGAAACGTTTGTAATATTTGAACTGAAATATTAGGCGATGTCAGCTCTGATTGGTTCGAACTTTGTCGATCTCAAATTGATTAAAAACTCTTGTTGTGTTAGGATTGAAATAATAAGCATTGTCAGCTCTGATTGGTTTAAACCTTATAGAACACAGATAAGTTTAAAACGTTTGTAATTTTTAGGCTGAAGTATTAAGCATTGTCACCTCTGATTGGATCGAAACTTGTCGATCTTAGATTGGATAAAAACGTTTGTAGTTTAAGACTGAAATATAATGCATTGTGAGCTCTGATTGCTTCAAACATCGTCGATGTCAAAATGGATGGAAACGTATGTAGATTTTAAACTGAAATGTTGAGCATTGTCAGCTCTGATTGGTTCAAACTTTGTCGATCTCAATTTGGTTCAAATCGTTTGTAGTTTTTGGACTGATATATTAGGCATTGTCAGCACTGATTGGTTCAAACATTATCGATCTCAAATTGATTCACAACGTTTATAGTTTTCAGACTGAAATATTAAGCAATCCAGCTCTGATTGGTTCACACATTGTCGATCTCAAATTGGTTCAAAACTTTTGTAGTTTTTGGACTGAAATAATAACCATTGTCAGCTCTGAATGGTTCAATGGTTGTCGATCTTAGATTGGTTTAAATTGTATGTATTTTATGAACTGAAATATTTAGCAATGTTAGCTTTCATTGTTTCCAACATTGTCGATCTCAGATTGGTTTGAAACGTTTGTAGTTGCTGGCTTGAAATATTGAGCATTGTCAGCTATGATTTGTTCGGAAATATTGGATCTCAGATTGGTTCAAAACGCTCGTAGTTTTTGGACTTAAATATCCAGCATCGTCAGCTCTGATTGGTTCAAACATTGTCGATTTCAAATCGGGTTATATCGATTGTTATGTTAAGACTGAATTTTTTAGCATTGTCAGCTCTGATCGGTGTAAACATTGTGGATCTCAGATTTGTTTACAACGTTCGTATTTTGGGACTCGTTTATTAGGCATTGTTAGCTATGATTGGTTCAAAAATTGTCGATTTCAAATTGATTTGAATCGTTTGTTATTTTTGGACTGAAATATTGAGCATTGTCAGCTCTGATCGGTTCGAACATTATCGATCTGAGATTGGTTCAAAATGTTTGTAGTTTTTAGGCTGAAATATAAGTCATTGTCAGCCCTGATTAGTTCGAACATTGTCGATCTAAGATTCGTTCAGAAGGTTTGTAGTTTGTGGACTAAAATAATGAGAATTGTCAGCTCTGAATGGTTCACACACTGTCGATCTCAGATTGGTTCTAAACGTTTTTAGTTTTTAAGCTGAAATATAACGCATTGTCAGCTCTGATTGTTTCAAACATTGTCGATCTCAGATTGGTTAAAAACGTTGGTACTCTTTGAACTGGAATATTGAGCATTTCCAGCTCTGATTGCTTCAAACATCGTCGACCTGAGATTGGTTCCAGAGGTTTGTAGTTTATGGACTAAAATAATAAGCATTGTCAGCTCTGATTGGTTCAAACACTGTCGATTTCAGATCGGTTCAAATAGTTTGTAGTATTTGACTGAAATGTTGAGCATTTTCAGCTCTGATTGGTACAAACATTGTCGATCTCAGATTGGTTCAAAACGTTTGTAGTACTTGGGCTGAAATATTGAGCATTGTCAGCTCTGATAGGTTCAAACGTTGTCGATTCCAGATAGGTTCAAAACGTTTGTAGTTTTTTGACTGAAATATTAAGCATTGTCAGCTCTGATTGGTTCGGAAATTATCGACCTCAGATTGGTTCAAGAGGTTTGTAGTTTGTGGACTAAAATAATAATCATTGTCAGCTCTGATTGGTTCAAACATCGTCGATCTCAGATTAATTCAAAACGTTTGTAGTTTTTGGACTGAAATAATAAGCATTGTCAGCTCTGAATGGTTCATTGATTGTCGATCTCAGATTGGTTAAAATTGTTTGTATTTCATGAACTGAAATATATAGCAATGTCAGCTTTCATTGTTTCCAACATTGTCGATCTCTGATTGGTTCGAAACGTTTGTAGTTGCTAGCTTGAAATAGTAAGCATTGTCAGGTATGATTTGTTCGAAAATATTTGACCTCAGATTGGTTCAAAACGTTCGTAGTTTTTGGACTCAAATATTCAACATCTTCAGCTCTGATTGTTTCAAACATTGTCGATTTCAAATCGGTTTATATCGATTGTTATGTTTAGACTGAAATTTTTAGCATTGTCAGCTCTGATCGGTTTACACATTGTCGATCTCAGATTAGTTAACAACGTTCGTATTTCTGGACTGAATTATTAGGCATTGTTAGCTATGATTGGTTCAAACGTTGTCGATTTCAAACTGGTTCAAATCCTTTGTTATTTTTGGACTGAAACATTGAGCATTGTCAGCTATGATTCGTTCGGAAATATTGGATCTTAGATTGGTTCAAAACGTTCGTAGTTTTTGGACTTAAATATCCAGCATCGTCAGCTCTGATTGGTTCAACCATTGTCGATTTCAAATCGGGTTATATCGATTGTTATGTTTAGACTGAACTTTTTAGCATTGTCAGCTCTGATCGGTTTAAACATTGTCGATCTCAGATTTGCTAACAACGTTCGTATTTTGGGACTCGTTTATTAGGCATTGTTAGCTATGATTTGTTCAAAAATTGTCGATTTCAAATTGATTTGAATCGTTTGTTATTTTTGGACTGAAATATTGAGCATTGTCAGCTCTGATCGGTTCGAACATTATCGATCTGAGATTGGTTCAAAATGTTTGTAGTTTTTAGGCTGAAATATAAGTCATTGTCAGCCCTGATTAGTTCGAACATTGTCGATCTAAGATTCGTTCAGAAGTTTTGTAGTTTGTGGACTAAATTAATGAGAATCGTCAGCTCTGAATGGTTCACACACTGTCGATCTCAGATTGGTTCTAAACGTTTGTAGTTTTTAAGCTGGAATATAACGCATTGTCAGCTCTGATTGTTTCAAACATTGTCGATCTCAGATTGGTTAAAAACGTTTGTACTCTTTGAACTGAAATATTGAGCATTTCCAGCTCTGATTGCTTTAAACATCGTCGACCTGAGATTGGTTCAATAGGTTTGTAGTTTTTGGACTAAAATATTAAGCATTGTCAGCTCTGATTGGTTCAAACACTGTCGATTTCAAATCTGTTCAAATAGTTTGTAGTATTTGACTAAAACGTTGAGCATTTTCAGCTCTGATTGGTACAAACATTGTCGATCTCAGATTGGTTCAAAACGTTTGTAGTACTTGGGCTGAAATATTGAGCATTGTCAGCTCTGATAGGTTCAAACGTTGTCGATTCCAGATAGGTTCAAAACGTTTGTAGTTTTTTGACTGAAATATTAAGCATTGTCAGCACTGATTGGTTCGGAAATTATCGACCTGAGATTGGTTCAAGAGGTTTGTAGTTTGTGGACTAAAATAATAATCATTGTCAGCTCTGATTGGTTCAAACATCGTCGATCTCAGATTGGTTCAAAACGTTTGTAGTTTTTGGACTGAAATAATAAGCATTGTCAGCTCTGAATGGTTCATTGATTGTCGATCTCAGATTGGTTAAAATTGTTTGTATTTCATGAACTGAAATATATAGCAATGTCAGCTTTCATTGTTTCCAACATTGTCGATCTCTGATTGGTTCGAAACGTTTGTAGTTGCTAGCTTGAAATAGTAAGCATTGTCAGGTATGATTTGTTCGAAAATATTTGACCTCAGATTGGTTCAAAACGTTCGTAGTTTTTGGACTTAAATATTCAACATCGTCAGCTCTGATTGGTTCAAACATTGTCGATTTCAAATCGGTTTATATCGATTGTTATGTTTAAACTGAAATTTTTAGCATTGTCAGCTCTGATCGGTTTACACATTGTCGATCTCAGATTAGTTAACAACGTTCGTATTTCTGGACTGAATTATTAGGCATTGTTAGCTATGATTGGTTCAAACGTTGTCGATTTCAAACTGGTTCAAATCCTTTGTTATTTTTGGACTGAAACATTGAGCATTGTCAGCTATGATTCGTTCGGAAATATTGGATCTTAGATTGGTTCAAAACGTTCGTAGTTTTTGGACTTAAATATCCAGCATCGTCAGCTCTGATTGGTTCAACCATTGTCGATTTCAAATCGGGTTATATCGATTGTTATGTTTAGACTGAACTTTTTAGCATTGTCAGCTCTGATCGGTTTAAACATTGTCGATCTCAGATTTGCTAACAACGTTCGTATTTTGGGACTCGTTTATTAGGCATTGTTAGCTATGATTTGTTCAAAAATTGTCGATTTCAAATTGATTTGAATCGTTTGTTATTTTTGGACTGAAATATTGAGCATTGTCAGCTCTGATCGGTTCGAACATTATCGATCTGAGATTGGTTCAAAATGTTTGTAGTTTTTAGGCTGAAATATAAGTCATTGTCAGCCCTGATTAGTTCGAACATTGTCGATCTAAGATTCGTTCAGAAGGTTTGTAGTTTGTGGACTAAAATAATGAGAATTGTCAGCTCTGAATGGTTCACACACTGTCGATCTCAGATTGGTTCTAAACGTTTGTAGTTTTTAAGCTGGAATATAACGCATTGTCAGCTCTGATTGTTTCAAACATTGTCGATCTCAGATTGGTTAAAAACGTTTGTACTCTTTGAACTGGAATATTGAGCATTTCCAGCTCTGATTGCTTCAAACATCGTCGACCTGAGATTGGTTCAAGAGGTTTGTAGTTTATGGACTAAAATATTAAGCATTGTCAGCTCTGATTGGTTCAAACACTGTCGATTTCAGATCGGTTCAAATAGTTTGTAGTATTTGACTGAAATGTTGAGCATTTTCAGCTCTGATTGGTACAAACATTGTCGATCTCAGATTGGTTCAAAACGTTTGTAGTACTTGGGCTGAAATATTGAGCATTGTCAGCTCTGATAGGTTCAAACGTTGTCGATTCCAGATAGGTTCAAAACGTTTGTAGTTTTTTGACTGAAATATTAAGCATTGTCAGCTCTGATTGGTTCGGAAATTATCGACCTGAGATTGGTTCAAGAGGTTTGTAGTTTGTGGACTAAAATAATAATCATTGTCAGCTCTGATTGGTTCAAACATCGTCGATCTCAGATTAATTCAAAACGTTTGTAGTTTTTGGACTGAAATAATAAGCATTGTCAGCTCTGAATGGTTCATTGATTGTCGATCTCAGATTGGTTAAAATTGTTTGTATTTCATGAACTGAAATATATAGCAATGTCAGCTTTCATTGTTTCCAACATTGTCGATCTCTGATTGGTTCGAAACGTTTGTAGTTGCTAGCTTGAAATAGTAAGCATTGTCAGGTATGATTTGTTCGAAAATATTTGACCTCAGATTGGTTCAAAACGTTCGTAGTTTTTGGACTCAAATATTCAACATCTTCAGCTCTGATTGTTTCAAACATTGTCGATTTCAAATCGGTTTATATCGATTGTTATGTTTAGACTGAAATTTTTAGCATTGTCAGCTCTGATCGGTTTACACATTGTCGATCTCAGATTAGTTAACAACGTTCGTATTTCTGGACTGAATTATTAGGCATTGTTAGCTATGATTGGTTCAAACGTTGTCGATTTCAAACTGGTTCAAATCCTTTGTTATTTTTGGACTGAAACATTGAGCATTGTCAGCTATGATTCGTTCGGAAATATTGGATCTTAGATTGGTTCAAAACGTTCGTAGTTTTTGGACTTAAATATCCAGCATCGTCAGCTCTGATTGGTTCAACCATTGTCGATTTCAAATCGGGTTATATCGATTGTTATGTTTAGACTGAACTTTTTAGCATTGTCAGCTCTGATCGGTTTAAACATTGTCGATCTCAGATTTGCTAACAACGTTCGTATTTTGGGACTCGTTTATTAGGCATTGTTAGCTATGATTTGTTCAAAAATTGTCGATTTCAAATTGATTTGAATCGTTTGTTATTTTTGGACTGAAATATTGAGCATTGTCAGCTCTGATCGGTTCGAACATTATCGATCTGAGATTGGTTCAAAATGTTTGTAGTTTTTAGGCTGAAATATAAGTCATTGTCAGCCCTGATTAGTTCGAACATTGTCGATCTAAGATTCGTTCAGAAGGTTTGTAGTTTGTGGACTAAAATAATGAGAATTGTCAGCTCTGAATGGTTCACACACTGTCGATCTCAGATTGGTTCTAAACGTTTGTAGTTTTTAAGCTGGAATATAACGCATTGTCAGCTCTGATTGTTTCAAAAATTGTCGATCTCAGATTGGTTAAAAACGTTTGTACTCTTTGAACTGAAATATTGAGCATTTCCAGCTCTGATTGCTTCAAACATCGTCGACCTGAGATTGGTTCAAGAGGTTTGTAGTTTATGGACTAAAATATTAAGCATTGTCAGCTCTGATTGGTTCAAACACTGTCGATTTCAGATCGGTTCAAATAGTTTGTAGTATTTGACTGAAATGTTGAGCATTTTCAGCTCTGATTGGTACAAACATTGTCGATCTCAGATTGGTTCAAAACGTTTGTAGTACTTGGGCTGAAATATTGAGCATTGTCAGCTCTGATAGGTTGAAACGTTGTCGATTCCAGATAGGTTCAAAATGTTTGTAGTTTTATGACTGAAATATTAAGCATTTTCAGCTCTGATTGGTTCGGAAATTATCGACCTGAGATTGGTTCATGAGGTTTGTAGTTCGTTGACTAAAATAATAATCATTGTCAGCTCTGATTGGTTCAAACATCGTCGATCTCAGATTGGTTCAAAACGTTTGTAGTTTTTGGACTGAAATAATAAGCATTGTCAGCTCTGAATGGTTCATTGATTGTCGATCTCAGATTAGTTTAAATTGTTCGTATTTCATGAACTGAAATATTTAGCAATGTCATCTTTCATTGTTTCCAACATTGTCGATCTCAGATTGATTCGAAACGTTTGTAGTTGCTGGCTCGAAATATTGAGCATTGTCAGCTATGATTTGTTCGAAAATATTGGATCTCAGATTGGTTCAAAACGTTCGTAGTTTTTGGACATAAATATTCAGCATCGTCAGCTCTGATTGGTACAAACATTGTCGATTTCAAATCAGTTTATATCGATTGTTATGTTTAGACTGAAATTTTCAGCATTGTCAGCTCTGATCGGTTTACACATTGTCGATCTCAGATTTGTTAACAACGTTCGTATTTCTGGACTGAAATATTAGGCATTGTTAGCTATGATTGGCTCGAACGTTGTCGATTTCAAACTGGTTCAAATCGTTTGTTTTTCTTGGACTGAAATATTGAGCATTGTCAGCTCTGATCGGTTCAAACATCATCGATTTCAGATTGGTTCAAAACGTTTGTAGTTTTTAGGCTGAAATATAAGTCATTGTCAGCCCTGATTGGTTCGAACATTGTCGATCTAATATTCGTCCAGAAGGTTTGTAGTTTGTGGACTAAAATAATGAGAATTGACAGCTCTGAATGGTTCACACACTGTCGATCTCCGAATAATTTAAAACGTTTGTAGTTTTTCGACTAAAATATTGACCTTGTCAGCTCTGATTGGTTCAAACATTGTCGATCTCAGATTGGTTCTAAACGTTTTTAGTTTTTAAGCTGAAATATAATGCATTGTTAGCTCTGATTGTTTCAAACATTGTCGACGTGAGATTCGTTCAAGAGGTTTGTAGTTTGTGGACTGAAATAATAAGCATTGTCACCTCTGATTGGTTCAAACACTGTCGATTTCAAATTGGTTCAAATAGTTTGTAGTATTTGACTGAAATACAAAGCATTTTCAGCTCTGATTGGTACAAACATTGTCGATTTCAGATTAGTTCAAAACGTTTGTAGTTCTTGGGCTGAAATATTGAACATTGTCAGCTCTGATGGGTTCGAACGTTGTTGATTCCAGATAGGTTCAAAACGTTTGTAGTTTATTGACTGAAATATTGAGCATTGTCAGCTCTGATTGGTTCACATATTGTCGATTTAAAATGTTTGAAAACGTATGTAGTTTCTGAACTATAATGTTAAGCATTGTCACCACTGATTGGTTTAAACATTATCGATCACAGGTTGCTTCAGATCTTTTGTAGTTTTCGAACTGAAATAATAGGCCTTGTCTGCTCTGATTGGTTCGAACATTATCGATCTCAGATTTGTTTGAAAGGCTTGTATTTTGTGGACCAAAATGATAAGCATTGTCAGCTCTTATTAGTTCGAACATTGTCGATCTCAGATTGGTTCAAAATGTTTGTAGTTTCTAGATTGAAATATTGAGCATTGTCAGCTCTGATTGGTTCAAACATTGTCGATCTGAAATTGGTTCACAACGTTTGCAAGTTGGGGCTGAAATAATGAGCATTTTCAGCCTCGATTGGTTCAAACGTTGTCGATTTCATATTGGTTAAATTCGTTTGTAGTTTTTGGACTATTATATTAAGCATTGTCAGCTCTGATTGGTTCAAACATTATCGGTCTCAGATTGGTGTAAAACGTTCCTAGTTTTAGGACTAAAAATTTAGGCAATCCAGCTCTCATTGATTCAATCATTGTCGATCTCAAATTGGTTCAGAACGATTGTAGTTTTTCGACTGGAATATTAAGCATTGTCAGCGCTGATTGGTTCAAACGTTGTCGATCCCAATTTGGTTCAAGTCGTTTGTAGCATTTGGACTGAAAGATTGAGCATTGTCAGCTCTGATTAGTTCAAACATTGTCGATCTCAAATTGATTTAAAACGTTTGTAGTTTTTGCACTGAAATATTAGGCCTCGTCAACTCAGATCGGTTCGAACATTGTCGATCTCAGATTGATCTAATACGTTTGTAGTTTTTAAATTGAAATATTAGGCAATGTCAGCGCTGATTGGTTCGAACATTGTTGATCTCAAAATGGTTGAAAACGTATGTAGTTTTTGAACTGAAATGTTGAGCATTGTCACCTCTGATTGGTTCAAACGTCGTCGATCTCAACTTGGATCAAATCGTTTGTAGTTTTTGGACTGAAATATTGAGCCTTATCAGCTCTGATTGGTTTAAACATTGTCGATCTCAAATTGTTTCAATACTCTTGTTGTGTTTGTACTGGAATATTAAGCATTGTCAGTTCTGATTGGTTTGAACATTATCGAACTCGGATTAGTTTAAAACGTTTCTAGTTTTTGGACTGAAACATTAAGCATTGTCAGCTCTGATTGGTTCAAACATTATCGATCTCAGATTGGTGTAAAACGTTTTTAGTTTTTGGACTAAAATATTAGGCAATCCAGCTCCGTTTCTTTCAAACATTGTCGATCTCAGGTTTGTGAGAACGTTTGTACTCTTTGGACTGAAATATTAAGGATTGTCAGCTCTGATTGGTTCAAACACCGTCGATTTCAGATTGGTTTAAAACGTTTGTATTTTTTGGACTGAAATATTAAGTATTTTCAGCTCTGATTGGTTCCAACATTGTCGATCTCAGATTGATTCAGAACGTTCGTAGTTCTTGGGCTGAAATATTGACCATTGTCAGCTCTGTAAGCTTCAAACGTTGTCGATTCCAGATTGGTTCGAAACGTTTGAAGTTTTT
>JACCGJ010019839.1:0-28630 GCA_013407085.1 Atriophallophorus winterbourni
CTACTGCGTCAATTGGCGAGATATTACGCTTCTATCGGTTAAGAGAGAAGTATTCTGCCGATTTATTCTCCGGCATGTCTCAAATGCAGTTGAGTCCCCTTTACGACAATAGCAAGTCAAGATCAAAAAAGTAAAATCAAAGCAAATAGTTGTCCTCCGTCAGATCCCGGAGCAGACACATGAATGGAATGCAGAGCATTATGTAGCCTACGTCGACTTTCGAAATGCCTTCGATAGCGTTTACCGGTCAGTGTTATGAAAAATCATACGTCCTTATGGTATATAGTCAAATATAGTGAACCTCATTGAAGCATTTTATGGGAAGTGTTAATGTCAAATCGCTGTCAATGGAGTGCTTACTCAGAAGTTCAAGATTCGCACAGGATTGATGCAATGATGTATTCACTCACCGTTACTCTTCTTTCTAACGATAGAATTGATTATTAGACAGGTGACGGGTGGCAGACATCAGGCATATTATTGACCCCAGCGTGACAGCTAGAGGAACTGGACTATGTGGATGATGTTTCCCTCTTGACATGCAAGATTAGTGACATCCAAAACAAGCGCAATCGACTATCAGCTATCGAAAAAGACAGTTGGTTCAGAAATTGACACTTTCAAATATGCGCCACAGAACAAAGTAATTTATTTCCTTTATACTTTGCTCAAATGTTCGCTGGAAACTATGGAATTCAGGTTTCCAGGAAACGTTTTTAATAGAGGATCCTTACATGTAATGACCGTTTTGACGAGAAGATTTGTTCTAGGATTCGAAAAGATTTTAATCAAAAAGATAAAGATTTCCACATGGTGAGTTATTAAAGGTCTTAACTACTGGTATATGTCTTGAAAGTGCATAATATTATGAACAAATCTCTACAACCCCCATTTGCGTAGGGACGAAGAGGCAAAAAAACACAACGGATAGACACCGCTAGGTCTAATAAGTGGTACATAATGATATATACAATTATAATAAAGACTATGGCAAATTTTACTCTAGGCTATTTGATGGATAATTGAAAATACGAAAAATGTCATATGTTCGATAATTGTAGGAATTACGTGAATTTGATTTACAATTGTGTCAGCGTAAATTAGGCACTGGTACATTGATTTTAAACTGTGGCCTAAATGTCTTAAACATATTGGAGTGTGCCACATAAGATCCATTACTAAGCTACTCAATTTGTGATGCTAACATTTTTAGATATAACTTGTAACGAAACACACTGTTTGGAGAGAGTTGTTTCTGGATTGTCGGGTATTATTATTATTATTATTATTATTACACAAGTCTTTACAGACGAAGTGCCAACAAGTATACCATGAAGAGGGTACATGATGAAAGAAAAATGTAGGTTCCATGGTTCTTGTTGAAGGCGACATACTACACGGTTGCCAAGGCCGAAGTAGGGGGTTAGCTTAGTGGACCCCACCCGGAGCCTTTGACTCACAAGTCTACCGCAGGCAAAGCGAGTTTTTTTCCTTCACGAGAGCGGTTGTTAACATTTGGTGTTCGTGCACCTCTCTTGAAGTGCCTCGGCGATTGTTCGAGTTACGCCTCCTAGCCTTTGCAGGACAGGTGCAACCTGCAAGGCAGCAAAGTATTTCTCAGGGTTCAATCCGAAGCCTTTCAGCAATCGGGTATGCCGCAAGGCAGCGGAGGTTTGAAATAAGGGTTTTCCTCCCCTTAGATGGATTGCCCTCCCAGGCTGACGAGCTCCATCTACCCGGAGCAAACTGGTTTTGAGGCGCCAGTCATCCGCCTTCGCCCCTTCTCTTGTCATTAGAAGCAGTTCCGCCACGTGCAGGTCAGGAGCTTGGCTTTGGTTGTTAGAGGCTGTTTGAGACGCACGCCATATGGGAGCATTTTATAGACAGTGGGGGCTCATCCCGGGTTTTTGTAAGGGTTGTCAAGATTGTACAAACCTATTTTCACTCAAGACTTTTTTCTGGTACAAAAACTAGTGTACAGTTTTTGACATCTCCAGTTCAATTTGTTCTGACAATATCGTTTCGCTCAAACGATCGATAGTACTATAGATTTATCTATTCCCTGTTAACGTTATCACTCATATATCATCGATTTTTTGTTTGATAACTCAGTGAACACAATTCATCTGTCGAATACGATTTTGTACATAATCAACTCATCACTCAACACAATACACTTCTGTTGTGTGCGTTACCCGCATTCTCGGTCGATCTGGGTTTTTGGGAATTCCGTCTCGGGAACATTACATTTCGAGTAAAAATATTGGAGGTCATTACAACAACCAGGAATTACCAAAGGATTATTGCGTATTATATGTACGTGGATCGGAAGAACTGTTCGCAAGTAAGATTGCTTATTTTGGTATTGCGAGTTTTTAGACTTGCTTGACCGGTCCACTTCAGGGTAAATAACGAATGTGTATCTGGGACCGAAACTAATCATAAATAAGAATTGTTTTTGATGGAACTGTTCACGTTTGAAAATGTAGGTTAAAATTACTTCACCAGTAGACTACTCAATGCACGTCTACAAATGAATGTTGAGTTTCATTCAGATTTGCTCGTGATGCACTATTTTAAGCAATTAAGAATAACAGCATTTTGAAATTTACTCTTTATTGTGAAATTGAAATGACAATAAAAACAGAGTCGATTCGCTCCCGATCAGACGATGATCCTAAACGCGACTTGGAATAAGTATCACTCGAATTAAAGAAGGAAATTAAAATAATTCTATGTAATTTGTGGCCCAGCAATAGAGATATCATTTTGAATACCAAACATTGTCTCATCAACACCTACAGAGTTTTGAGGAGATTGAGAATCTATGACCATTATTTAATGATGTTTAATCATACACATCAAGCCAAACAAGATAATACATTTAGGTGATCCGGTTGGCTGGAAATCGCTCAGGAATTCGAATCAAAGTGGCAATAGTTCCATATACGTTTAGGACACTGTTGTGATGACTGAATTAGCCATTTAAATGAAAGCGCAACAAACGTTTGAAGTAAAAGTGTTCGAACGAGTAACGTTAAAATAAGCCGTGAGATTTCTGTAAAAACGTGATTATTGTTGAACGCCTTAATCTCATGTCCAAATCCAGAAACACGAATCTGTGATGCACTTAATAGCTAATCATATGTCCTGGTTATCCTTGATTTAACGCATGAAGTTATTCTCAACCAAGTATACTCTACTAGATTATTCAGTTCCATTTTAAATAGGTAACAAACCGTTAACGACGAAACGATTCAGATATAAATATTTCGGATTAAAGTGTTCATCTTTGCACTATATGAGAGTTCTATCTACAAACTGGTTAAAACGTTGTAAAATTTGTCGCAAAAATAATATGTGATTTTGTTTGAAACAAAATGCGAACTCAACGTAGTTAGGCACTAAGACATTGATTTTCAGTAATGAATTAGAAAGAGGGATATTTGTAAATAACGGAAGTATTATTGTTATTAAATCGCGTTTTCCAAAAGAAAATGTTTTTTCAATAGATTGTTTCTAGTTATCTGCATTCACGAAATTTCATAAATTCTTTATCCCGAGATAACAAGGTTCCAAATAGAACATGCAAAAAACCGGAATATTTTATAATTTGAAATAATGTAGTATGACATTTTGCAAAAAAATTCGCGCAATAAAATTCACGTAACTCTAAATGTAATCTAGTGAACAGAGGTGCGTGCAGTGTATCATTTGAAAAATATTGAAACGTGATAACTATAACAGAGTCCAGACATCACTCACGATACTGCGTATTTTAGTGGTTTGTTCCGAAGTCGAAATTCCCACATATTGTACCACTCGTGAATAGGAATTTAATCGAAATCATTCATATTTGTTGAATATCTATCAACATGAAATATACTGAGTCATTGGAAATTCTTGTCTACTCAATTTTTCGTTGTAATATGGTTTATCTTCATCTCAATAATGTTGTTGTTGTTGGCATCCTGCAATCGATGTCGACCATGGATGTACATCACAATCGATTTAATGTTCATGTTTCACACCTATTTGAATTACAAAAAAATTTCGATTTGGGAGGAACAACCTCCTCCATGCGCCTCCATTTATGGTCAAAGCTCTTTTGCAGGGCGTCAGTAACACTTCGGCTACTTGATATGCGTTCAACAGCCAAGAGTTTTATCTGTTTCTCCCCGGCTTGCAAACGACTATGTAAACAATTCCTCCAAATTAAGCGTTCAATTGAAAGTTCTTTTCAGCTTGCGTGGTAAATTCCAAGAGCTTCAATATCTCTCTTGCGGAGGTCTTTGTACAGCAAGCACGGTCTGCTAAATGATCGACTTCCTAACTGCAACTCGCTATAGAGTGGATCGTTCGGAATACGAACATTTTCAATTCTGTAGACATGATTAAGCCACCGCAGGCGGCGCTGTGGCAATGAGGTGAACAGATTAACTACAACATTTATGAGAGAGATTTGTTGCATCTGTTGCAGTCGCCTGTGTCATCCTCATTCCAAAATAGCGTGAAGATTCTCGTGTCTCGCATCTCTCAATCGTCACACCTCTCCTGCCAGCACTAGAAAAGCGAATGGTGAAGTGGTTCTAATAACGCTGCTGTACCGCATTAATTGAGCTTATGTGGAATTACGTCGTCACCAGGAGCCTTTTTTTATTTGCTAACCGGGCGATTGCCATATTTAGTGCATTAAGGGTGGTGCAAGAATCTAGATATTCAATGGTCGACAAACGCTCGGCATTTTCAAGTGGATGCAGTAAAATCGTACTGCCCCGGCGTTTAAAAGAGAAGAAGTGCTCTATCAATTGTTCCATCTATTGAGTATTGTCTACAATCAGGTAATCAGATACAGACTCAATAAGAGCCGTTTCAAGTTTGTTTGAGCTAATGGCGCTATTGATCTTATTCTACATACCGTGAACATTTCCGTTATTCGCAGCTTTTTGGAAATTGAGGTAAATTACATTCCAATACTCTTTTGCCCAACGTTTTGCAGTCAGCTGAACCCTTTTTCTAGCTGCTTTAAGAAATCGTAAGTTTCCATCTGTTGAAAGTCCATTGAACCTCAGGAAAGCTGACAGTTTGTCATCCAACACAGCATTAATATCATCTTTTGCTTCGCACCAGTCGCTCGTTCGAGCTTCCTTTGGACCCTAAGTGAAAAGCGCGACGCGGCATATGCATGTTTATGTCGATTTTAGGTTTTCGGGAGCACATTCGAGTAGAATTGTCTTTCTGAACTCTGCAGTTAGGGGGTTTGCGAATCGCGCCGTTAGATTAGGTTCGCACATGCGATTGACGTCTATCATCGACTTAGCAAACAATTTGGTGCGACAAAAACCTGGGTGGGGAAGCTTCGGTTTCGCAGAGACCAGTAAATGATCAGTGTCGCATTCCGCGCTTTGATATGATCTAGTGAGGAGCACGCTTACCATAGTAATGCGCTTCACAAGAATTAGGTGAAGCTGATGCGAATACCTTAAGCAAAAATGTTTCCAAAGAACATTATGCTGTGGTTTTGTTTGAAAGAAAGTGTTTCTGACACAAAAACTGAAATGTGTGCACATTTCAGATTGGTTAGGAGACCCCACAGATATTGCTCTCGCTTTCACTACTGGTTGGGCAGAATAAACTACCCAAATAAGCATGTTTCGCGAATGATATTTGAAAGGTAAATTGTAATCGGTCAAACGGTGGACGGTAGGCCAGGTCTTTAGGCTAAGGACTACAATGGTGAAAAAACGGGGATTGAAATTCTAACAAAGGCAG
The DNA here is from genome assembly GCA_013407085.1 of Atriophallophorus winterbourni. NCBI lineage: Eukaryota > Metazoa > Platyhelminthes > Trematoda > Plagiorchiida > Microphallidae > Atriophallophorus > Atriophallophorus winterbourni. The sequence continues at coordinate 5,773 of JACCGJ010019839.1, forward strand.
ATAATTTGCACTACTAGATATTATGGTCATTATGGACCGTCTTGATTAGATTTTTGAATATGTCAAATATGCTGACGAAAATGGTGAACGAAATCTCCAACACCCGGTGAAATTTACACTGCCCATCATTTTTATCGGTGTTTGACTGAACTGTATCCTATGTGAAGGCCTGGCATGGATATCATATGGGATATGTGACGATTGAAGATGTTGCTGACTCGTTGTCTCATCCTTGTGGCAAACAAAACTGCACACATTCAAAAGCCTCACGAAGGCTTCATGAAAGCCTAATTGCAATGTGAGCAATATCCAAGGTAGTAAGGGTTGGGTCTGCATTGGTATGGTCGCGTTCTATATCATCCACGAGGCGGATTGTATGCACTGCTGAAAAGTTTTTTAAGAGCACAATACGACTAAATCTATGTTATTAGTGGCTGTCAGGATCAAATTTGTAAATATATCAAAGATCTTGCTACTAATGACTAGTTATAAAAAGATAAACGAATTTTTCCACACTTTTCAACAACATGCACCATCCAATTATTCGGCGTAAGCTGACGCGCAGAACAGATGTGTTGGTCGACAACAACAAATGTTGCAGAATCTTTCAACAATGTTTACGCAGAGGAATCTACTGAAATGAGCCAGTCACGCGAATAATTAATAAACCATAAAATTATTATCGGTCGGACAATGAATGGTAGCTTGATTCGTAGATCGTAGGATCAAAATGGTTATTTTTTGGTTATTTAAATCTCATGAGGTGTGGAATATATTTTTAGAGCTCATGAGATCCAAAAGATATAACTTCGAGCCCAGTTTTTGCATTATTGACAGTCTTGATCAAGTTTGTAAAAATATCGAGGGATTTATAAGAACAAAAATAATAAACACCTTTCTGAAGATTGGTTAAGAACCTATTAGCCCATCAGTTTACACGTTGATAACTTGCAGTTTATTTGAAGAAAAGACATGACATGCAAATAATATAAGGTTAGCTACCGCAACAAATTTTGCTGGCAACTACATTTCCTAGATACGGCGGACAAAAATGCTCACGTGTTCCAGTCTCGCCAAAGTCTCATCAACTCTTAATTGCGATGTGACAAACGTTAGACGGTAGCCAATTTTGCAATTCGTCGGACTACAGGAGTGATGGTGGTGGGTTAAATATTCCGAAACGAGTCAAAGAATATGCATTCCCTCAGCTACATTAAGAGCTAAACTGGAGATTTATGCTTCCATTATGGACCTCCAAGATCATGGTAGTTAATATTTCGAAAAAATTGATATATATATACCGATATAACAACAGTGCTCATGAGATTAATGGGTGTAATCGTACATTAATCTGATAGAACACACTGACATGGAGATAAAACCGGTCCGGCGACATAGACGGATGTTGTAGGCTCGTTTAGTACGTGTTCGGCTGAAAATACCCATATCTGCTAATCTAGTAGAAGATTCATTGATGGTTAGTTGCGATCGGCCAAAGGTTTACCTGCAACTGTTTCGGAACGAAAGACCTCACATGTATATTAGATTGATCCAGTGACGATTAGAATAGTTGCTGGCACCAATGTGCAAGTCTCGTGAACGATGTATGAAGACTTAATCGCGATCGGTAGAGTGGTTGATAAAAGCCCGTTCGTAATGCATGAGGCTAAAATGGTAACTTTCGACGTCTAAAATTCCTCCCTAGGAAGAAGATTTGCACTGCGGTTGAGCACCATTACTTGCGAGTCTCCAATCCAATGCATTCATCATAGACCATCGAGATCAAATTCGTTAATGCTCCAAAATATTTGTAATGATGAGATCTCAATAAGGCTATAAACGTTTTTTTGCTGCACGAGAGAAAAACAGACCTTTCCATCAGATGAATCGGTGTTAGCGTATAACCTATCGCATGTAACACCTTGCATGGAGATGTGACGGTTTTGGCGACAACAAAAGATGTTGCTGGCTCGTTCACGACAGAATAATCAGGAAAGAATAGCATTATGTGCGAGTCTCGCTTTGGATTCATGAACGATAATTTGAGATCTTTCAAACGGTGGACGGTAGCCCAAGTCTTAAGGCTTAGGACGACAATGGTGATGGTATGGTTTTTATTTTATCGGTGGCAGATGATATGGACAGCTGATTGTCTTCACTATGAGTAAAAAAATATTACGCTGCCCACATTATGGACCGCCGTGATCAAATTTGTGGAATTTGTTAGTGATGAGTATTGAAGATATAATGAACGAATACTAAAACAGGTGCGAAAATCAACATTGCACTTCACATTAATTGATGATCGGTTACATTGTATCCGATGTATCCACATGACGTGCAGATCAGAGTGCTTAGGCTACCAGATTAGAGGTTGCTCTCATCTTCACTACAAGCTGTGCAGAATAAACTATTCCAATTTGCTGGTATCGCGAAAGGTTCTTGCGCGCTGAAATTCGATTTGTTAAACGCTGTACGGAAGCCAATCTCTTAATTTGGAGGACGACAATGACGAAGAACGGGGTATTTAAATACTATGAAAGGCCGTGGATTTGCACCGCTAAATATTTTCATTATAAGCAGAAATGAATCACAGTGCTTCTTTCATGATCCATCTTGATAGAATGTTTGAATATGTCAAAGTATTTGATAACGATTATCAGTGGAAAATTAATAAAGTAATACTCTAATCCATTATTACATTAATTACTGTGTCCGATGGATAGACATGATATTCATGGAAGATTGGTAAGTCGACCACAGCTCCTTCAAGACTCCTTAGTCAAAATGAACTACACAAAGGTGCAAGTACAGGATATGCGTTGCTGATGCACTCCATGAGGAGCAAAACGTGATTTTCAATGATTCTGTAATTTTGTTTCTCAAACACAGTTGAATAGCTCTCAAAATAAATAGGAAAACTGTCGTGTCGGGATTTGTGTTAATGAAAAATAGCTTGGATTAACTTATCGGGGATTAATAATAATATTACTATATATTCTCGGTAATCCAAGGCATGCAAAAAATGATCCGGTTATCAACGTGTACAAAATAAATGAATTGTAAAAATGACCTTATCAAGCGTTATATTTGAACGTTTTTGCGTTCATTGAATGATGGTAAATCTACCAGGGTGACAAAGTAAATTTTTTCCGCCCAATGTTACACAGGTTTTATAGTGTCTTCCATTTGCATAACTTCTACTGCGCTAGTTTTACTGCATATGTCAAATAGCGAATTATGCACCTAGTAAGCGCGCGGTTTTTGAATTACCCGTGGCGTGACGCATCAATGTTTTCAAATATTCAAGAATTTATGGTCACAAAAATCACATAGCTTTACAATTAATATATTATGCTGAATATTCTCTCAGTAAGAGTTATAGCGATGTAAATGTAGTCAATTATTACGATCATTACACAGGCATCGTTGAATCGGTATGTAACAAATAAGTGTCCATTATTCGAGTGAATGTTCTGATGAAAAGATATGTGATAATTGCTTCGTGATGGGCATTTTACACGAAACAGACTAGTAGCGAATAGAAATATCGGCGAGAGTTAGTACGGAAACCGAGAAATTGTAGTGAGGTGAGTGGCTACGTGTAATTCCTGGCAAACGATATTTAAACAAATCTTTCTGAGGAACATCTGGAGTATTCAATTTTTGTATGTAAAGATAACGTCAAATAGAAGTCTAATTTACAGGGAAGTGGGGAGCTTATGCATTTACAACATTCGCTCGTGTGTAAGGTCTTGATGTTGGTCTTGATGATGCTTGAATGTAACGTAACCTGAGGTGAATTTACACTTTTACGAGAAAGTTCGGCGAACAAGGTATTCTGTATGTGTCGACAACTACAGAATTTTAGGTACCGATATTTTCGGCTATAAAAGACCATTGTTTACGGTCGTGCTTTTTGTTTTCGAAGGCCGTTGTGGCGCTCGAATTTTCTAGAACATCAAGCAAAATAATATTTTTTATTGCTGTTTGATCGCGCCTATTTGGCGCTTTAGATCTCACCCACCAATGTACGTCACGATATATATGTTTGGGTGAGTCACTTTGCGTTCGGAGCAAATACGAATTTAGTTGTACATTTTATATGTCCTTTTCTTTAGCGAAAGTTACCGACACAGTGTGTATACTATCTAGGCCTATTCGATTACAATTGCCGAAGAAGTTATCACGGTCATGCTCCCGCCTTTCTTAAAAGAACGTCACCCCTTACTCAGGAATATTGGTGCATATAGCACTTAAATTTTTGTTTACGGTTCATCACATTATTCTGCTACCTGTGATATGGGACGGTTTTGTATTGAGCGTTTTTTCTTGCCTTAGGTTTCGCGCTCAGTTCTAACGAAGAACACTTATCACCATATGGGCGAATATTAGCTTGTTAGAATGAGACGCATTCACTCGGAGCTTTTTGGACGTAACCTCTGAGTATGGAATCGATGGTACATTATTTACCTTTTTCAGCAATTTCGTCGATTGATGAAGTTAAGATTGCTTTTTGTTATTCCGAGGATTATCTGCTTCTGGATGAATTGCTGGGGCATTTTTATCCATCGAGAGTATTTCACCCATAACTCAATTATTCAATAATTATTTCCTAAAATTTCTAACCGAGGATGAAACCTTGCCACATATACCGTGATGTGTGTATTGTCGCTAGGCTGTTTGCTTCAACTTGAAGTGCATATGAAACAGACACGGGGAAAATCCACGTTGTTCATAATCGATGTCATTTCCGCTGTTAGGGTTTTATTACAATGTTTTATTACATGTATTTCGCTCAGGCATTCGAAACATTTGACGCAAGAGATCTAGCGCTTACCCATTGTTCCAAATTTGACACATCACTTGCAGCCTTCCATGTTTGGGTTGTTAGCGGGATCCGACTGCGTGTCGTTGTTTGAATTAGGTGAGTGGTGAATCAGTGCAGTTATTGATCGATCGATAACTTGCGGTGAAGTGAATGCGTTGGATCGGAGTTGGGTGATCCAAGCGATTAAAAGCGAACGATGTAGGATTAAACTGTTGCGATTTTACGATTTTCGATCTTACTGATTTCAAAATAATAGCTTTCAATCTAGAGTAATTCATCTTCTCGACAATATTTGAACAGAAAAAAATGTTACAAAGTACCGGGTCTGTTGCACCCGTGGGCAATTTGTGTTATAATTAGAAAATTTAGATATTCTAGGATTCAAATTGCGCGAACTTGAAACTGGTATAATCCAAGCGAGTAAAATGTTCTGTTTTGAGACAGGTTCCATCAAGTTTCGTGATTGCGCTGGAGTACGTGGTCTGTGGTTGCGTGATACAAACTACATCGGCATAGCATTATGTTCCAACTATTAACTGTAAACTGCTAGTGATAACTCTCCTAGATGCGCAATCGTAATTATGACTTCATCTAGACTAGTTTTACAAGTAAAATAAGTGAGCCTGAATTTGGATCAATTTTTCATTAATTCGTGTATACACATTTTGCTTTCTTATTTAGCGCACTATTTTGTTCACAACATGAAATCTAACAGTGACTTAAACGATGTCGCAGTAAAGAAAATAAGGCATTTTTCATCACATACATTTGATATGAGTGATCAAATCAAGTACACATTGTGCTGGTTGTAGTGATGTATTATTTAAGATGATCGAATCTTTTGGTATGATACATTTGAAGTTTATGAAAGTAGATTATTCGGTGGAGAACTCAAGACCGTTTCGAATATTCCATTGAAGTAGAGCATCCAGGTCTTGGATCAATTTCAATATATTGTCGCTACTCTGGATAGATTGAAAAGCTACGGCAACTATTATATAATCTGCTAACAAAAATCTGACAGTGTGTTATGACAAATAGTATATTTTGGTGTCAAGTATTTTAGAGTGGCCTGCCTGACAAGCTTCTCAAATATTCTGGCTATAATTGGTGTGTGATTAATAAGTCGATAATTGGTAACATTATATAGTGATCTAGATTTATTTCGAGGTATAACAACGAAATGTTTACATTCTGAGTAGAAGGTTTCGTGATGTGATAGAGCTTTGAAGAGATTAAGTAGTAATAAGAAAAGTCTTCAGATCCCTTTTTGCACATTGCTTATACGAAAATTGTTTCATTTGAATGCATGCATCGTCATCTGGTACTCTGTAAAGTGCGAGGTCATGCCATCATTCGACAACCAATGCAGTCTCATCAATGTGTCTTGGTCTGCCAGCGGCGCACCCACTTGCAGAAACATTCCTTTAATGTCAGCTAAGTTCGCTGTTATGATCCCACCATGTAACAACATGTCTGTCAAGCAGACGTGTTTATAACTTGCAGCACAATCTGACTTAATTATATACTTCTCAGGTTTCCGTGGATTCATTAGCGGGTTATGTAGCAAAAACCATAGACGTGTCGAATGCTAAGTTGTATATAAAATATTCTCGATTTGTCCGCATTCGAAGTGATACCGTAATACTTCACACATCGAAGACACAACTGTCCATTTTTTTCAAAACGGCGTTTAAGCACGCAAAGCTTCCTTAGGGCAAACCGATAATCATCATCCAATTGAATTTCTGGTGTTTGCCACGGTAGAGGTACCTGAACATGGTTGTCATGTAATGAGGATTTTTCAACTATACGGGGCGCAGATCCATAATTAAGAGAGATAGATTTGTATCTTCCACAAAAGGTTTGGGGAAATCTCCGTCATACAACCTGGTGAGTTTGTCGAGAACATCTTGTGTTTGTGCGGTGAGAGCACTCACATGGTTAACAACGCTCGAACAATCAATTGGTCTCTGTAGTACCCATCTTGTTAGCTAATGGCTGCTTACGACCACTTAAACGTTCTTTAAGCAGACAATGCGCTTCCTGTACGTCGCAGCCAATTAGCAAAGTTATTTATTGCCCAACATACTCTAAACATTTCAGATCTCTCACATGTACATACCTCGCGCTGATCATATTTGGTGAATTTAACACTGCTTCAGGTTACTGAAAAACTGTTGAGCTTTAGCAACATGAATTATTTCCTCTTCGTCAACCGAATTCAAATCAAAACTTGATAACGAGCTTTTCAAGGTTCGATGTAGACCGTGTTGTAATCTGCACATCAGCTGGCGCACTAGGCATACAAACTTTTTCAACAAAATTCTGTGAGATCAAAATTGTATCAGAGCCATTGTCAACTGAAGCCACGACTGGAACAAGTCCAACTTTCAAGTCAATTTTCACTGCCAGCTATGCTAAGCTTACTGCTCTAGTGAGAGCAGTAGCAGTGAAATTTATATTATTCTGTTGCTCAAACCGGCGATCATAATGCAGCTAAGAATAATGTCGTCTACCACAACCTTCAACGGGACAAGAATTCGGAAACTTGCAGTCGAATGCCTTGTGATACCGGCATTAGCAAACGTAACATATAATATGCTGCATAGCGATTTCCATTTGGGTTTTAGGATAAGCGTTCTGTGAAATTAGACACTCTGCTATTTTATGAGATTCTTTACATTGATAGCACTCACCTGACATCGATATCGGTTCCCTTTCATTGAAAAACACTCTCCTTTTCCCTGACATTCGTGGTTTCTCCGATGGCTTAAAAGAGAGACGCTGTTCAATCTATAGGCATGCAAAATCTACTCCTGTCAATTCTTGCTCTACAAGATACGAACTTGGTCAGACGCGCAAAGTCAACTTTTGACCCGTCAGTAAGAATTGTATCTGCTGCTGTTGTAACCCAAAAGCGACGCATTTCACTAATCCTTTCAATGTTGTGATCATTTTAACTCGGCATCAAACTTCATTTGCTTTAACGCGATTTAGCAATTTTTATGGCCGAATCAGACAAACCATCGACTTGTTTGGAAAGTCATCTTGCTTCATCCAGCAATATATCTAACGTGGACCTAGCAATCACATGCGGTAGAGCAAACAAATCTTTCAAAATCATGTTTGCCCACGTATACCCCTCAGTGGGTTGTAGCATGGCAAATGCATCAACGGCTTTCGAGCCTTGTCGTGGCAATGAAACATCAAAAACAATATTCGCTGACATAGATCATTGAGTGTTGACACGATATAACATTGAAATTGCTTCACGAATTTCTAATAGCCGATTGGATTACCGTCAAAGTATGAAAATTTCTACTTCTGGTAATACGACCTTGATGTTAATCGCTGGTTATAAATAGCTTACCGTCGAGTCGAACCCTTCAGGTTCGCTGCTTTTACTGGCGATCTAATGTTATTCTTTAGTGACTTCTCATTCTTTTTTTGTCAAGCGCTTTATCGTAGACCTAGCAGCAGTTAATTTGCGCTCTAAATACAACTCTAGTTGAGAAGTAGTTTCGTTCAACGCAATACGATATCTAAAATCACCGCTATATTTGGATGCTATATTAGATGAGATCTCAGGAGTTCCAGATAAAACGATATACAAAAAGGTTCAGAAGAATTGAGACAAGCACGAAGCGGATGTCACCAATGTTGTACAGTGGGTTTAATTTTCAAATGTTCAAATTCATGACGAACGCAATGTTCATCGCCAATTTTCGAACAATATAGCTTAAATTGTACGAATTAAGATGAGTATTTTCTTCGGTTGAGACAAATACTGCAACAGTCTTAAGAGACGTTTTGATGCGAATTCAAATAAAATGATCTAAATTGAACATAGAAATCAAATTGATGGAATTTTCCAATGGAGTACTTCAACGTCCGTGACGTGAGTGAAGCGTAGACAAAACTTTTTCAATTCTAAAATTTGCAACAACAATTCGGATTAATAAATTACAACAAAAATAACTATACAAACCTCAATTGTGTAGGAACGTCATAGCAACAATGTATCCGAAAACTCCAGAATCAATTCAATTCAATTAAAGAAGACCAAAATGTCGTTCAAATTTTCCGTGACAAACAACAATGACACCCAAAATAGCCTAGAAATTCAAGCAAAATACTGTGGTTCAAAATGGCAACCAAATTCAGTAACAATGATTGAAAATGGCAGAAACAACAAATTGAAACAAACATTTGACTGAAGGCGTGGAAAGAAAATAATTGTAATAACAGAATTAATTACAAAAAGAATTGTTTTATATTGAAATACTGTGTAAAAATGAAACAAAGACAATTTCCATTCGATAAAATTCAGGTTTTGTAAATTGTGTTGAAAAAAGAATGTTAAAATGAATGGAAGAATCTCAAAATTCTTCAAACCGTACAATGAAAATGAGTCAACGCCATGCTGAGTACCAGTTAAAGCACACCTGATGTAGAACAAAAAAAGGTTGTATGCCACTCTTGAATAAATCTTGCAGGCAAATGAATATCTTGTTTACGGTTATTGTTTAAACCTCATTAAACATGTGTTAAGACACATGCGATTTAACAGGTTGGTCTTTCCCGCCGAATCAAACAGTGACAAGCGCTCCTTTTTGACCTTTCCTTCACTGTTTTAAGCGCATGCGTCGACTGAACCCATTATCACTACTTGGTGATTGCATACAGTACGAAGCCGGTCGCTTGGTGTGTTACGGGTGTGTTACCATTCATCCACTGTTTCAAGCGCATGAGCATCCTGATCTATATATCCCTATCTAATGAGTACGAACAGCAGAACACCGGTTGTAAGTTGTGTGAGGCGGAAAAGCATGCAAATGAATATTACGGTTTTCGGTTATGGGTTTAGCAACGTTATACATACTCAGACACATGTGATTAACCAGGTTTTTTTCGCGCCAGCCTTATCCAAAAGTGGCATGCCAGGGCTTTTAGATTACCATTCCTCAAATGTTTCAAGCGCATGTTTTTCTTGGTCTCACGGTCCCTATATGATGAGTACAAACAGCACAAAACCGGTTGTGGGCTGTGTGACGGAAAAGCATGCAAATTGATATTTTAGATTTGATGTAAGTTTGCATGATTAACAGAGCAAAACATAATATTGGAGCATAACATTATAATATTATATAATATTATATGATATAATATATATCATAATATAATATATATTTTAATATTATATCGGTTTATTGCTTATTAATTTACTCCTGTATACAGCAGTCTTTTACAATTTTCAGATTTGCACGGACCAATAAAAGCGCCATGTCCAATCTGCGATATGGCGCTAATTATAGCAGCAAGACTGACAACAAAATCTTCCTAGTCGATGATGTACTTACAAACGGAAAACTATCCATGAAATCGGGAACAGGTTTGTTGTAATATTGAGTAAATTTTATAACGACTATGACGCGTGTATATTGTAAGATCTTATGTGAGATCCAGACGAACTATTCGATGAATTTTATCATTCACTGTCGAAATAAATTGCGACTGCGGTTGCACAATGTTCAATATTTATCAACTAACGATTGTCATTTGTGTACACGTACATACATTATGTTCATACCGATGGTGTGAACTTTATCGACAGGTGTGGGCACATGTTTGAACTGTTAAATCGTACCCATATACACGACAACGAAATTTGCAAGAACTAGTTACAACTTCTGAATCTTCAAAGTTACAGATGATTGGCTTAACAAAAGGCTGGGTAGACACGACCTCTGTGTTCTGCTTTTTCAATAAATGTGGAACGACAGTGAAAAGCAAAGCAAACAGAAATGAAAAGAAAAGTAGATTACAATAGTTTGATGGAAAACAATATAAACACAATATAAATTCCAATGATCCATAATCGCATCGCACAAACCTGACAAATAAAATCAACAACATGATACATTACAATTCCAAATAAGTTTCGAAATATAATAGCAAAGAAACCCATTTATTATAATTATAATTAATTAATGTAGACTACTGAACAGTGGGAGGATCCGGTTATCTAGTGCGCAATTTTACATTATGTCATAGTAATATAGTTTGAAACTGCAATATTTGCAATTTAGAACTCCAAAATCGACGTTTGAGTTATTTCTCAAGCAATTTAAGACAATTGATGCTCAGGGACACATGCTCGGTATGTGGCTCTCCTTAATCGAGAAAATAGTATACCGAAATCACGACTCGAAATACGTTTGGGTTGTATACGCCCTAAAAAAATTTTGTCGACATAATATTGTCATGATCGATTTGGTCAAACACATCAGGACGTACCAGAGTCGATTTTTCGTAGAAATTATTGTTTTTATGTGCGCCTTATAGCCCGAAAAATACGGTACTTTAATTTTCAAGGTAATTCAAGGTTTTCAATGGTCTAAAAAGCAACAAGATTAACAACAACCATAGGATGGTGAAAAATTGAAATTTAGGTGGATAAACAATATAAGAACAAAGATTAAACAGTATGTAAGTGTTCTGGAAACGAATAATGCAATAAAAAGTCGTCTAATTTCGTTTTAAAGTCATGCAAGTTAGTGGCGTGAGCAACGGTTGAAGGTAAACTGTTCCAAGTAAAACAGACACGGACAGAGTAAAAATACCTTCTACAGTTCAGGCGGGAATGGGTTACGACCAGCACATATTCATGGGTCCGATAATTCCTCGTATCCCTTGGCGTGAATAAATCCTGTAAGTGATGGTTCGGGGTATGGAATGTTTTGTTAAGTAAGATAAGGTCTCCACTGATTCGTCGGAAGGGAAAATCAGACAGATTCAGTTAAGCTATCCTTTCTTTATATGGTTTGTTTCGGATGCTGAGAACTAGTTTCGTTGAGCGGTGATAGATTCGCTGCATAAGTTCCACTGTTCGAAAGACGGTTTCGAGTTCACAGTTAAAACATATGTGTTCACACCTGTTGATAAAGTATTCCCCGTGGGAATAAACAAAAGTTGTGTATTTATACACAAATGACGATTGTTTTTGCCAAACATACAATGTTGAGCAGCCGGAGTGGCAACTAATATGGACAGTTGATGGTGAAATTCATCCAATTGTTCGTGTGGATCTCACTTAAGATCTCACAATATGCACGCATCATAGACTTTATACCATTCACTTAATATTACAACAAACATGTTATAGATTTCATGAAAAATATCCTGTTTGTAAATACATCATGGCCAAGGAACATTTTGTGTGTGAGTTTTGAGGATGATGTTAACGCGTTTTAGCCGATGCAACATGGCGCATTTATTGTTCTGTGCAAATCTGAAAATATTCAAATGACTGTTGCCACCCGAGTAAAGTAAGTAGCAATAATGGGATTGTCCTAAATATTATGTTTCACAATGCTCTTAGGCAAACTAGAATTTGATGTCGTTAAACTGGCTATCAACATGAAATAGACTCTTGTAACATAGAAAATAGAAACGAAATATAGCCGATAATCCATAATTACCTGATATTTCAGAATGACCTATTCGCTACTCAATAGACGCTCATTATTTCTAGAGTTGCAAAAAAAGTGTTACACGAAAAAGAAGCATCCCCATAGTTGTTAGGTATGGGGTTTGCGAATAGTAATCTGTGGTAAGTTGTTCGGACGTTTCAAATTTAATGATAACAACGGTCCACGCTAAAATTTCGACTTTCCGCCTGAGTTACCATCCACCAGTTGACTGATCGCGATTAATCCAGCATGAATAGGACTCTAAAGCATTGTTTTCCTCATCAGCTAAAAAAGCGAGTAGTATTTGTTTAGGTACCGAATAGATGTGATCATTTTATCCGGTTTTTTGATCAACTATCTTGTGAGCTTGTGGACAAGGAATAAGAAATTACTCTCTCCAAATCTATCAAGCAACGATGATTATCAGATATAATCGATGTTAACTTACACTGTAACTGATGTGAAGACCAGACACGAAGATCTCATCACTTAGACAAACACAACCGATTTTGCTCACTAATAAATGATTGATCTTTACAGGCGACACAAATCATGTGTATCGGTTTGAGAAAACATTCAGGATGTCACAATCGCTATCGTTCGAACCATGGAAAAGAACTAAAAGTTGTTAGATTACATTGTCAATGGTCCCGGTTTCATACCTGATCTAAGATGCAATATAGATTGATAATGAGCTCAAGTTAGTGCGGAACTGGAATACAATTCTTCTTATGTTAACCGCTTAGCAAGTATTTATGAATATTCCGATGGACATTTACTAATGAGTAGTCATAGTTATGAGAGTTTGCGCAAAGATTGTTGACAATATGGCGACAGGTGATGTGAATATTCAAGTTTGCTATAACTGGAAAACAAAAACAAAAACATTTTACGTTTATCATATATTCTTTAAATTTATTGAATTCTCTGATAAAGTTTAATCTCTCTGTAATTGTTAATTTAGAATTGGTAATCTGCAATTTATGGATATGCTTAATACTTAACGGAATATATTTTTCCATTTTTTGCGACTGTGACCAATGGTAAATTATCCATATACATTGCTATACACGCGCGTTGATCAAAATGTATAGCTTCGCAAATTACGTCGCGTTCTCACGTTCGAAAGCATAGACAGTATGCAGTGACGACTTTGTAAACCCTTCTTCTTGTACCACAGACATGTGCGCTAATGGCCGTATTTCAGAATTTAGAATCAATATTTCGCGATAAAATACAACCACTATATATGTACCAATGGATAATAGCCATAAAATATATAGAGGGTGCATTCATAATTCAATTGAAGTTTTGCTTTTTGTGGATTCATGTGGGGTCAATATGCAGAGCCATTAGATGAGTGTTTTTTGTTATAAGAATAGAGGTTCGATTTGAAATCGTGAATCGTGGTAGCGTTCAGCATATCCTGTGATAATGAATTACATAGACAAAATGCCACTGCATTCAAATAACGAGTGCTATGAAACTAGATAATTGGAGTGACCACTATGTTTGAATGCAAATTGACTTCTATCAAATCCCTAAGAGGATGAGTTTTGTTACTGGGGATTTTATATTACAGGATCATATTTTTGTCTGTAATGCACTATTGTTGGCCCAGCCAGTGTGGCCAAAGAGAACACAACCGTCACTGAACTTGTGTATTCATCAAATGCAAAGACTATCACAATTGAGCAAATGTGTGAATATCACATCAAATAATAATTACAATTGGAACTCGCCATCGATCTTGATTGTCCGATTAATCGAGAGTTCGTTCACTGTCAATACGACAGAGGGTGCCCTCCTAACACATATCGCTCCTTACTCTCAAGTGCGTACAATGGGTTAATCGGAGCATGCCTATTTGCTCTCAATTGACTTACATCAAGTAGGTTCGACCAATCTGAAGGTTAGAGGGTTATCATTTCATGCCTTACGTCTGCGTTCTTTAGCTGTTCCTCATGATGTAGTTAAACGTTTTTTTTACTTGCATTGTTCCCATTTTAACATACGCATCCCCTATAATTTTTCCTGGTCTTTTTGAAAATGATTTTTTGATGATAAGAAGAAAAATCAAATTAATTTTGAGATTGAGGTCTTTCTCCACCAAGTTAATTCGTAATATGATCTTCGAACGCCACTTTCGTGAATGTGACAGATTGTTCAGAGACATATCGTCTGATAATGCACACCCACTGCATGAGGCCCTTATGACTTGCAGATAGTTTTCAGCTACGCGTAGTCAACATATCGTCCAGTATGCAAGAACTGAGAAATTAGGAAATTGTTTTATTCCTTGCCTGGCTCGATATTTGGTTGATCATACAAAAGTTATTCGCGATTTTAAGAAGAAAATCACAGTATAATAACTAAAGTGGGATCACTCTTATTTGACATGTATTTTTTTGAAAATATTATATTTCATTACGTGTGGTCGAATTAATTGTATCGCTGAGAATTTGTGTACTCCAATGAAGACACTTTCCTTCTTATTCTGCTTCTTTTCTTAGTGGTCAAATATGTTCGAAAGCACACTCAAAATTACCGATGCAAAATTCGGTTAATTTGTTACTGTTAAATCTAAATGACTAGTTATACAATCTTGAGGGAATAATAAAGGATTGAATCTAGTTTCATATCAATGCGAGAAAAATATCTGTAGATAACTATGATTCGGTTTGTGCTCTTTATATTATTTAATCCCGAAACGTGCAATCCATACGATCGGAAATTACGCATATCATAATGCGAAAAAAATAGAAACTGATTCTACTTTGATACTTATCTTATAGTTGTTTATTAATTATCAAGAGAATTAAAGGTGGGTTTAAATATTAATGGTGTAAATATCAGTAATAATAATAATATTACAATGTTGTGCGTACGTTGTTTGCTTTCGCTTCGCAGATGTGGCTACATGATGAAGCTTAAGGTGTTAAGAGTGAAGCTTGATGTGGCATTCGCAGTGAAATTGCGACCGTATACATGATATTCTCTGTAAAGAAGATTAAAGATATCAGTTTCCGACATTTCGAGCAAGGCCCACGATTTCCTATTCATAAATCAAATTCATCAGGGTTGAACGTTTGGGCGGCTATGTAAAACTAGATGAACAAATAACGAATGTAATTAGAAAAAAACTGATGCTCAATGGGTAATGCTAAATTTGCAGTCATATTCGAATTCGAATAAATTTACACAAAACGATTCTGATTTGGTTTTATCATTCTATAAATCTGGATTTTGTATGCGCGACAACTATCGAAACACCAACTGATACCACCTTTTGGTGAAATCGGAATGGCTATGCTTTGGTTGTCATCGTCCTCGTGGTTTCAGGGTTGAGCTCCCAATATTAGCAATACTTTACTGGCGCTCCTCTCATATAGCATTTGAAAACCAAGTTAATTAACCTATTTGCACGCGTTGTCCTGTTTTACCCGTCAATAGTGGTTCTAATGACAAGATACAGGGCGATGGCGACTGAATGGCGCTTCAAAAAAGGAGTCCTTTCTGTATTTAAAGCTCGTACTTTCATGAAGTCAGCCAACAAATGAAAAGAAAAACAAATTCTCAAACTTCCAAGACCTCGAGGATGTTTGAGGTAACGGAAATGGCTTCAGTTGTCAACCTCGAGAAACAACCAGAAAAAAAGGCTAGTCAGGCATTCTAAAGCTGTAATCAACTGAGACGACAGGCCTGTCCAAATTTATCAGCCTTGCTTTTTCTCCGATGATAATGGCGTTGTATAAAGGGAGCGCTCACTGCATGAGCAAATGCTAGTAATCCATATTGAACTGCCCTTAATTAAATCTCATGGCACCCATTAAGATGTACACCACCATGCTCAGGGATAATAAAGCGGAACGCGGGCATATAAAAGCTATGGCTCCGCTTGAGTGAAGCTCAGCGTTATAAGACTGGTTTCGGTGGTGGATTAGATTTTCAAGCCGTATTGTACAGATGCCATTCTGCTCAATACAGGGAGTACCCAATCAATAATTCACCGTCTCGCCAATTTCAGCGACTCTTCTTATGCGCATCCTAATTATGGATGAATCAGACTCTGAGAACATTGAACGTCCGGTCCATGAACTCAGTATTTCGTAAAAAGCTCTCGAACATGTGAAGTTACTTCCTCGTGGACGAAACACAGATATATCCACAATCATGGTAATTGCCAATCTAATGCGAACTACAATATACGATATTTTGGGGATGATCAATGAAATTCCGTCACTCATTTTGCTCGAACATTTGTTAGCAAACGTGATAGATACGATGATATCGGAGATAATCCCGATTCCGGAATTAGGTTTCCCATCTAGTTCGCCAATAAAACAAATAGTGATGAATTTTTAAATGCATGGTTAAGCTTATATTTATTTTATACGAGGCGTCACGGTTTATTTCAACAAATTCAAAAAAATATCCATTCTGAATATCACTATTACCTATTTGTGAAATTCAGTTGGATGCATATAGATGCATTACAAGGGCTAATGTTCAAATAATCCGCAATAATGATAAATAAGAAAACGTGTTTTAATACATGATTTAAGTGGACGACGCATATGCATATAATAAACATCATCTACAGTTAAAATGGTTAAAACACATCTGTTAACCTAAAAAAACGAAGAGTAACTTTTCTTAGTTGCACATCGGCATAATCTGGTGAATCATTTCAGTTAACTTTTGGTTGACCACGTTGGATGCGTGTAACTGAACCTCTAGAAACATGGTGCTTTGTGTGACCTTGAAAGTGATATCAGGTTCACAAAACACCGAAAGATGTGCACTCATCGATGGTGTGTGCAGAAAAAATTAATTATATTCACACTTTTCTATATTCACATTAAAATGGAATTGAAAATCGATGGTCATATTCACGGTGCCAGCGATACTAGTCTTAATATGACCGACATATAGCGTGAACATTCAACGAAAAAAGCGGAAATTGTGTTCAGAATTTTAGTGCTATGCACCGGCCATTTTATGTCGGTTTGAATGCGAATAACAATATTATGGATTGTCATTTGAACATTCACCACATCCGCCGTAGTTCACAATTGCGATTTTCTAGTTATAATCAGGTTTGTTCCTCAAGCTAACTTTTTTGGAAGCATCGATAAGTGCTGTGTTTACATCGCTATCGAAACCACGATCAGAATGATACTGACATGAATCATGGTACCTGATTGTATTTGCAATAGGCTTGTGCAAAGTGTCATCTTCAATCTCAAGTATTTTCACCATACATGTTCCGGTCTTCTCCTATACGATACCCGTAATTAGACAGTAATCATTCGGTTGATAATATAATACACCGACTGACCAACTTTCTAACAAACTATATCTCACAAAATCGAGATTTAGATAACATGTTTGGTGTATTTCGGATGATTGACTGTTTACAATGACGATGCTTAAACTGAAAAATGTCAAAAAAGATCAGGTTCATAAAATGTGATTAAGCACAAGAGATATAGCAGGCGTTAACGTACAAACAAAGTTTTCGCATAATCCAACTAATGTCGAATGTTTTGGCGCTCTAATAAATGCCAGCAATCATGTGATATTAGCCACTGAGTAGCTTATGATGATTCGAATTAGCTTCCATTATCACCAACAACACGTACATGTTAACTTGAACTTCGGAATAACTTTATTAATGTGGCACACCATGAGATGTATATCATCTTGCTTACGAATAATAACACGGTACGCAGCATATACCAGCTGAAATCTCTGGATTCACTGAAGTATAACTGAAGTATAACTGAAGTAGCGCCACGGGTCTGCTTTCAACCGTAGATTCGATTTTCACGTCTCATTTTACAGCTACCGTCAGCCTCAAGCAAGGAATCCCGAATTAATAAGTTGCTGTCTTGCCACGTTCAGCTATAGTCTTTTTGCGCAGGCAGATCGGAAGATAAACGGACAAGCAGACTTAGATCTGTACAACTATAACACAGTTGATGAATACCAAAGTTGAGCTCTGAAACTTGGAACTTGGAACGTCCAGTCAATGTTCTCCGTATTTCATGAATAGGTCTTCAATATGTGAAGTTACATTCTTGTGGACCAAACAAGCTATGATCAATATTTGGTTTATTCCCTTCGATTTAAATATAACTGTAATCTAAAAAAAAGAAATAATTATTTTCATAGGTTCTCATCGGCATATTCAGGTGAATCATTTCGGTTAACTTTTCAGTGAACCGTGAAGTGCATGTTGCTAAACTTTCAGAAACACGGTGCGTCGTGTGAACCTCAAGTTGATATCAGATTTACCAAACAACCAAGATGTGCACACATCGAAGGTCATCTCAGAAAAATTGATCATGTTCACATAAAGTTTTCATGAAAATCAATAGTCATAGCCACAAAGCCAGCGATACAACTAATCGTATTGCCGAAAAATAGCGTGAAGAAAATAAAGAAAGAAGAAGAAAAGAAAAAAAAACTTTCCCACCTGCACCACCACCCCCCCAGTAAAAAAAACCGTCGAGCAACAATGTTATGAACTAAAGATTGATAAAGATGAGCATATGGAAAAAATATTATGTGCGTCATTTGCACTTCACCTTATACACCGAAGTTTTCAGTTGCCCACGATTTGCTTATTATGATTAGGTTTATTCCTCAATCGTTTCGTTCTCCTGGCATGTTCACTTGTTTCAGTATGCTAGAAAGAATCGATAGGTGTTGCGTTGTGAGTGTTATAGAATCACGATCACAAGGCAATTGACATGAATCATGGTTAATGATTTGATTTGCAAATGGCTTGTGCAAACTGTCGTATTTAATTTCAAGTATTTTCCACTATAATTGTTGAGGTATTTTCTTATACGATACACGTACTTAGACAGTGATCATACCCATGATAATATGATAAACTGACCGATCCACAAATAGGTATCAGATATCAAGATTTTGAAAACATGGTTCGTGGTTTTTCATAGATTGACTGTTTGATATTGGGATATTGCAGCTAGAAATTGTCAATAAAACGATCAAGTTGATAAAAATGTAATTTAGAACAAGAAATATAGCAGACTTCAAGGTATCTGCACAATTTTCATCCAGGCATTTTTATTGTTAATGTTTTGACGCACAAACAAATCTCCGCAATCAAGTGATATTAACAACTGAGTAACACATGCAGTTCCGAAGTGGCTTTGATTATCACTCACAGCTTGTTTATATTAACGATAACTTCCTAATAAATGGATAACGTAATCATTGTGGAATCAAAATTGATATGAGTTAGTGTTACTTCTTGCCATGTTGAACATGCATCGATGATTACAACAGCTTACAAATTTTGTAGGAATGTTCCACAGTAATTAATGTAAAAACGTATACGGGCTACGCAAATCAGCGATCATGGAGCACAAATCAAATGGCTGACGTGAAACAGTGAATTGACATGTTTCAACCTACAAGAACTATTTAATATATAACACCTTTATGCACGTGTTGCTAAAATAATCGTCTGCCGAATGATTTCAGTTTTGCAATTCATAGGTTTCCTAAAAACAAATCAACAAAAATTAGATTGCGAATTGAAGGGAATAACAATACGAGCAACAATACAGAGACTCACGTGTCAACAACAATTTATCACAACCGTAAAAGTAAGCTGGAAATGTTTGCTTGGATGCGGCGGGAAAAATCGTTTGGTTACATGCATTATTTGACCAAAATATTCATTTGTGTTAAATCGTAAATCTAAACGAAAGGTTTAAGAAAAATCGGCATTCCCACATCTCTCAGCATTACCGATCACAAATTTACATGCGAAAGATTGTAGATCGCCGTGATATGCGATCAAACCAATATGCCAAAAACGATATGTGAGTTTCGCTTCTGAACTTAACGAGATTCAATATTTTTACTCGAAATGACTCGTGATAGCATGGTCACTTTTGAGCCTAACTATTTTCCCAAAATAAAACTTTCTGAACTCTGAGTACTGAAACTTCTCACTGGGACTGCCGTCGCTTTTTATTTACGCTGTCTGTTTGTTTCTCAATCCGTTCGTAACTGTCGGACGTTTTATGATCAAAACACTTCATATATTCCTACTTCTAAAATCCACGGTAAAACACGTTATTACATCCTAACTAATGTAACTTCACTCGATAATGCGGTTTACGGATTATTGATAATCATCTCCAGACAGTAAATTACAAATAAAACTAATGCGGATCTTTTCAACAGCTCAAATGTAATATATGTTAAACTAATAGTATGATCCTGTGGTTCTGCACATCTCTTAGATTTTATTCTAAAATACTTGAATCATGACTAATGAAAAATCGTTCTATGTGATGCATTTACACAGCACTATTTGTTTCTCGCTGTTTACTTTCATCAGGTGGATACAGTAAGATCAGTTACAGGAACAGTCTCCTGTTTTCCGGGAACATTTGTGCTAAATAAAGATATTATAATTTAGTAGACGCGTCAAGATTCTTGAAATTAATATATATGTTTTTCGTAAACAGTTAATTACACATAACACAACTGGCCTTAAACGTTTCTATCCATCAAGAACATGTGCCATTCCAAATCCTGGGATAAAAGTCTCGAAACGGATTACAACAAGCATGTTCTAGATTTCATGGAAATAATATCGTTTGTGAATACGTAATCTGAAAAGAACATTTTTTGAGGATGAAGTTGACGCGTTGTAGCCGATGCAACATGGCGCATGTAATGTTCTGTGCAAATCTGGAAATTTCAAATGACTGGTGCCACCCGAGTGAAGTAATAAGCAATAAAGGGATTGCATTAAATATTATGTTTTGCTCTGCTTTTCAGGCAAACTAGAATTTGAAGTCGTTAAACTGTTTATCAATATGAAATAGACTATTGTTACATAGAAAATACAAACGAAGTATAGCCGTTAATCCGGAATTACCTGATATTTCAGAATGACCGATTTGCTTATCAATAGACGCTTATTATTTTCAGAGTTGCAATACAAGTGTTACACGGAAAGAAGCATCCTTAAAGTTGGTAATGATGAGGTTTTGCTAAAGGTAATCTGTGGTCAGTTGTTCGGACGTTTTAAAATTAATTATAACAACTTTCGACGCTGAAATTTCGACTTTTGGCCTGAGTTACCGTCCACCGCTTGACTGATCGCGATTACGCCTTTATGAATAGTCCTCCATAGCATCGTTTTCTTCATCAGCTGAAAAAAGGCAAGAACATTCGTTAATGTCCAAAACACATGTAATCATTTTATCAGGTTTCTGATCAATTTTCTTGTGAGCTTGTAGTCAGAGAAAAAAATAATCCCCCCCAATCTATCAAGCAGCGATGCTTATCAGATTTAATCGATGTTAGCTTACACTGTATCTGATGTGAAGACCAGACACGAAGATCTCATCACTTAGACGTACCCAAACGATTTTGCTGACTTATACTCGACGGGTCAGGCAGGCTACAAAACTCAAATGTGTCATTTTGATAAAACATTCAGGAAGTTTCAATTGCGTTCGTTCGAACTGTAAAAAGGAGCTAAAAGATGTGAAATTACATTGTCAATGGTACTGGTTTCGAACATGATCTGAGATCCGATTAAGCTTCATAATGAGCTCAAATCAGTGCGAAACTGGAATCCAATTCTTCTTATATTGACCGTTGAGCAAACTTTATAAATATTTTGATGAAAATTTACTGATGAGTAGTCATAGTAATAACAGTTTGAGAATATGGCGACATGGAATGTGAATATATAAGTTTGATATGATAACAAAACACAAACAATGTTACTTTTGTTAGCTTTCCTTTAAATTTATCGAATACTCTGATAAAGTTTAATCCCTCTGTAATTGTTAATTTCGAATTGATATTATGCATTTTTTGGATTTGCTCAACACTTTACACAATGTTTTTTTTAATTTTTTTGACTGTGACTAATCGTAAATAATCGATATCCATTGTTATACATGCGCGTCAATCTAAATTTATAGCTCGGCATATTCATTCGCGTTTTCACATTCGAAAGCATAGATTGCATGCAGTGACGACCTTTTAAATCATCCTTCATGTACCACAGACATTTTCGCAGTTGGCGGTATTGCAGAATGTGGAATCAATATTTTGCGGTGAAGCAAATACTCGCTATATGTGTACCAATGGATGATAGCCATAAAATATATAGTGGGTGCATTCATAATTCAATTAAAGTATTCGATTTGTGTGAATTCATGTGGGTTCAATATACAGAGCCATCAGATGAGTGCTCTTTGTTATAAGCATACAGATTCCATTTGAGATGGCAAATCGTGGTAGCGTTCAGAATATCCTGTGATAATGAATTCCACTGATGAAGTGACTGTCATTAAATTATTGAGTGCTATGAATCGAGATAATTGGAATGACCATTATGTTTTAATGCAAATTGAATTCCATAAAATCTCTGAGAGTATGCGTTTCCTTACTCGGAGTTTAATATTCCAGGATCATTTCGCTTCTTACTCGTACTCGTGGGTACAATGGGTTAATCTTAGCATGCCTATTCGCTTTC
>JACCGJ010019840.1:0-16036 GCA_013407085.1 Atriophallophorus winterbourni
CGAAATTGGTAGAAGACGACTGCAGAATGCTTCCAAAGCAGTGCGAGTTTTGGCGTGTCTAGATTGAACGACCTTGACACCTACCAACCCCTTTTATTGGTTGCGTAGGTTGAAACGGCAGTCAACTTGTAACGTCTCACTGGCCTACGGAAAGGGTGGGGATCACTTGTAGTGACTTATATTTCGATTACCTGACTGGCTCTCAAATCAGCTGGCAACTATGTAATTCAAAGTAATTCAAAGCAATTCAAAGTTTTAATGGTCCAAAAGCAAATACTTTACAGTAACCACAGATTAAAAATATAGGGAATGTATAAAACAAAACAAATAATTTACCAATATGGAGAGTCAGCACGTGTATTCAGGTTTGAGGTTGGATTTAGTCAACATATACTTGTAAAGTTCAGCCTTGAACAAGTTCAGGCTTGATGAACAAATGATATGTGGGGCAGAGAGTTCCATATAAAACAAACTCGGACAGCAAAGAAAAACCTTCGACAATTTGATCTGGAGTGTGGAATAATTAACTTGTAGCCCTGCGATCTGCTACCACGTGTTACTTGCCGATGAAACAGGCGTTCAAGCGGGTGATCCACTGTATGCAGAATGTTGGAAAGAAGGATCAAGTCACTTCTGAGACAACGGTACGAAAAGTCAGAGGTTTAGAGTTGCAATCCTTTCCTCGAATTGCCTGCTATATAGCCAGATCACCAGTTTTGTAGCGTGGTGGTATACGCGTTGCAGCGTCCTTCTGTAACCATAGCGACCATGCTTGAACAGAGTACTATATTGTTGGTCTGATATAAGTGTAACCGACAAATCGGTCCGGGGAAAATCGAGTTCAACGTGAAACATTTCAGTCACGATATAAACAACATTATGTCTATCCAACGGTTGAGTTACGCGTCCAAACCCACCAATATATTAACAAGACAATACGTGAGATGAGTACGGTACTATTGAAGCAAAATAATTATACAATAAAAATAGCAAACCTCAATTATTCCGCTTCGTACTGAATCCCAAAACAAAAGACTGGTAGAGTTATAAGGGTTAGAGTTGATGGGGCACTATTCAGCCCAGTAGAAGTTACAAGTGGCGTACCTCAAGGCTCAGTCTTGGGGCCAATACTTTTCCTCGTGTACGCGAATGATATACCCGAAATCGTACGCAGAAAAATAATTTTATTTGCGGATGACATCAAAGTCTGGACTAGCATACGCACCATAGAAGTTTGCCAAATTCGCCAAAAAGATCTCGAAGCACTTCATAATTGGTCCTTGCGGAACTGCTTACCATTCAACATCCAAAAATGTAAAATGTTGAACGTCGGTAAATCATTCGAATTCACATACTCTCTGGGATCTCAGCAACTTTCATGGGTTACTGAAGAAAAAGACCTGGGCGTGTGGATTAGCAGTAACCTGAAGTCTTCACGGTACTGTTCTGTTGTATACAAAAAGTCCTGCCGAATCTTAGCATTTCTCAGAAGGATCTTTGGTCGTTTCTTAAAGCAGATACTCCCACGTATAATTAACACCTATATCAAACCAACAATGGATTCTGCTGTTCAAGCATGGTCCCCATGGTTACAAAAGGACATGACCTTGCTGCAACGGGTATACCACCGCGCTACAAAACTGGTGACCGGGCTATACAACAGGCCATACGATGAGTTGATTGCAACACTAAACCTCTTTGACTTTTCGTACCGTCATCTCAGGAGTGACCTGATCCTGCTTTTCAACATTCTGCATACAGTGGATCACCCACTCGAACACATGTTTCATCTGTAAGAAGCACGTGGTAGCAGATCGCATGGATACAAGTTAATTATTCCACACTCCAGATCAAATTGTCGAAGGTTTTTCTTTGCTGTCAGAGTCTGTTTTATATGGAACTCCCTGCCCCCACATATCTTTTGCGCAACAAGCCTGAACATGTTCAAGGCTGAACTGTGTTTCTACTTTGTGTACGACCCTGACCTACTTGTTTAATATCTGTTTAACCCCAAGTTTCGTTCCATGTGATTGGAAGAATGGCATCATTACCCCAATCTACAAAGGAGGAAACCGTTCCGAAGTATCCAACTATAGACCAGTAACACTACTACCGGTTATATCTAAAGTAATGGAGCGCCTCGTTGCAAACAGCGTCACAAAACATCTGGAAGACAATTGCTTGCTCGCAGTTGAACAACACGGCTTCAGAAAAAGACACTCTTGTCTTTCAAACCTTCTGCTCTCCCTCGATGACTGGACACAAGCTGTAGACAAAGGTCTCACCATACACGCGTGTTATCTTGATATGCCCAAAGCATTCGATCGTGTCAACCACAGTCTGTTACTACAAAAAATGGAGCAATGTGGCATCAAGGGTTCATTACTAGCCTGGTTTAAGGATTATCTCCGCGACCGTGTCATTCGAGTAAGGGTTGACGGTGCTTTATCACGACCCATTGCAGTAACGAGTGGGGTGCCGCAGGGATCAGTGCTTGGACCAATTCTTTTTCTGATCTATGTAAACGACTTACCGAAACTTGTTCGCAGCAAAATCTTGTTATTTGCGGATGACATCAAGCTGTGGACACAAGTACGCACAACTGAAGATTGCAGACTGCTTCAGCTGGACCTTGATGCCTTACAGAACTGGTCAGTTAGAAATGAACTACCTTTCAATTTCATCAAATGCAAGGTATTGACTGTTGGAAGACATTTTGAGTTCTCTTACACCCTTGGTTCCCATATTCTTGAAAGCACTGACAAGGAGAAGGACTTGGGTGTGTGGGTAATCAGCACGTTGAAACCGTCGCATAACGTCACAGCTGTCTATGAAAAGACGTCACGAGTACTGCTCCTTCTAAAACGCGTGTTCGGAAGTTTCACGAAGCAAACTGTTCATCGAATAATTAATACGTACTTGAGGCCAACCATGGAGTATGCGGTTCAGGATTGGTCACCCTGGCTACAGAAGGACATCAGTCTCTTGCAGAGAATATATCATCGGACCACCAAGCTCGTACGTGGTTTAAAACATAAACAATACGAAGGTCGGATTACAAGCCTCAATCTCTTCGACTCTCGCTATCGTTGTCTAAGAGGCGACTTGATTCTTATGCTTAATATACTGCATACCCACAACCATCCCCTGAATCAACTATTCACACGACTACCACCACGAACAAGCCGGAGTCATAACTATACAGTACTTATTCCCGACTCGAGGCTGAACTGTCGAAGGTATTTTTATTCTGTACGTGTATGTTTTACTTGGAACTCCCTACCCCGTAACGTTGCACATTCACCCAACTTGGATATATTCAAATCGAACTTGGACAACTCCATGTCGACCAATCCAAACATTGAAACAATATATTCTGCATCCTAAAGCTTTGAACCAATGCATCCAAGTAAACTATACATATTTACCCTATCAAACCGGTTGAAAACAATTTCTGCTATGTATTTTTACGTGATTCCTGAACTAATCAGTAGGCAAACAAACCCCGTTTTACTACCTATGTTATTTGTAATTCGCATATTATTCTGTGGTTTTTGTAAAGCTATGTGCTTTTTAGACCATTAAATTGAATTGAATTGAATGTTGACCAAACCCAACCTTGCACCTGAATACACGTGCTGACTTTCCATGTGTATAAAACATTTGTGCTGTTTTTATGAATTCCCTATATTTTTAATCTGTGGTTACTGTAAAGTATTTACTTTTTCGACCATTAAAACTTTGAATTACGTTGAATTACTTTGAATATTCAACAGCAACGATGACCACGAATGATTGCAACTTCAAATAGCGCGCAAACGGCCAAATAAAGATACACAAATATAAGCTCAAGAACGAATAAATTCAAGTAGTTCCGTAAAACAAAAATGGTAAAAATATACAAAAATACCAGCAGATTTAAACAGTTAGTTGTCAATAAAATAAATTCAATGTACATCATACACCACCCCCCGAAATCCGCGCCAGATTTCTCAAAGGCTGACAACGTACATGCTCTGGTATCCTACCCTATATCTTTTCCCATCGCTGATTATATCATAATAGCAACCAGACGTTACTATCTAAGAACAAAGTGAGAGAATGTCACGATGCACAAGACGTTCTCCATGCCTCACACATGTGACAAAATTCACCGGCCTTTTCAGCCAGATTGGTTAGAAGCCAGACGTTTTCCATGCCTTACCACAACCAATCTAGCTGGCCTGGTCCCTTTACGTGACAAAACCAGTTCCGATAACAGCATCCACGTTCGATGATGTATTTTCTTCCGATACAGTCAAATCAGTCCAAAAGCATATTTGATCTAATTCGAAATGAATTTCTTCCTTGAGTACGGTAGTAAGTGATACTACCAGCTTAGCGGCTGATAATTCCAGACACGAAATAGTAGCAGGCTTGACTAGCTCAACTCGCGACTTCGGGCAGAGTAGGCAACAATATGAGAGATCCGACTTAGAACTAAATCGAATGTAAATCGCAGCTTCATACCTAAGTTCCAACGCATCATAGAATGCATGTAACTGAGGCCGAACAGCGTGAGCACCTTTGCGCTTCATAGATCGAGCAATTCTTAGTGATTGCGGTTCCATCACGCTTGCGTATTTATCGAGTAACTCAGGATTTCGCAGAAACCTAGAACGCAGACTCTGTAAACGCAACTTTGCTTGTTTACGGTTGCGGCAGATTCTATGGAAATCTCTTTTCCAAGGTAGACACACTTCAAAATTGCCATCTTTCTGTTTAGTTCCACGATACGCTTGTAACACATCCGCTCCAATAAGCAGGCCAACTGTGGTATCGGGACCATCATTTGAAACAAGATCCTTCAAATGATTAGGTGAAGTGAGGCAGTCCTTTTTCGTCAAAAGCTCAACCATTTCAGGAAGTTGCATAGACTCATTCATCAAAGACCATTCAAATCTTACTCGTGCAATTCGAGTAGCATTCACAGCTATCAACAGTTCTAACTCAGCCTCTTGACGCATCTGTTCTTCCGCTAATTGTGCCAACAAAAACTGAGCCCTAAGAAGATGAGAGCTAGAACTAACTACCGAACAAGAGCATGACATGTTATCAACCAATTAAGAAACACCGACATGCCCGTCAAACAGGTCCTTTTCATTGTTTCTTGGATGGATCTTTGACCACTTGTTCTCCATTTTTTCCCAATGTTCGAAACGAAGCAAATTGAGTACTGTAACCGCCAAAACGGTCCGGGGAAAATCGAGTTCAACGTCAAAGATTTCAGTCACGATATAAACACCAATGTGTCTATCCAACGGTTGATTGACGCGTCCAAGCCCACCAAAATATTGACAAGACAATACGTGAGATGAGTACGGTACTACTAAAGCAAAATAATTATACAATAAAATAGCAAACCTCAATTATTCCGCTTCGTACTGAATCCAAAAACAAGAATATTCAACAGCAACGATGACCACGAATGATTGCAACTTCAAATAGCGCGCAAACGGCCAAATAAAGATACACAAAAATAAGCTCAAGAACGAATAAATTCAAGTTGTTCCGTAAAACAAAAATGGTAAAAATATACAAAAATACCAGCAGATTTAAACAGTCAGTTGTCAATAAGATAAATTCAATGTACATCTTACAATAAGTGTTAATTATCCGTGGGAGTATCTGCTTTGTGAAACTACCGAAGATCCTTCTGAGCAGTGCTAAACATGTGCAGGACTTTTTGTATACCGCAGAACACTGCCGTGAAGACTTCAAGTTACTGCTAATCCACACACCCAGGTCTTTCTCTTCCGTAACCCATGAAAGTTGCTGAGATCCCAGAGAGTATCTGAATTCGAATGATTTACCGACGTTTAAAATTTTACATTTTCAGATGTTAAATGGTAGGCAGTTTCGTAGTGATCACGTATGAAGAGATTCGAGATCTTTTTGTAAAATTTTGCAAACTCCAGTGGTGCGTACACTAGTCGAGACTTTGTTGTCATCCACCAATAAAATGATTTGCTGCGTACGATTTCAGGTATATCGTACGCTTTACATATGGAAGTGATATTAGCCACATAACTGAGCCTTCAGGTACGCCACTTGTAACTTCTACTGGATTTTATACGTACATATCCGTCTCGAGACTAAACTGTCGAAGGTACTTTTATTCTGTACGTGTATGCTTTACCTGGAACTCCCTATCCTGTAATGTTGCACATTCACCCAATTCGGATATATTCAAATCGAATTTGGTCAATTTCATGTCGACCAATCAAACTTTGAACCTATATATTTTACACCATGAAAGCATTTGAAATTTGAAAACAGTTTCTGCCCAATGGATTTTTACTTGATTCGTGAACTGCTCAGTAAGCAAACAAATCCCGTTTTTCTACCCGTTATTCGCAATGCGGGGCCTTCAAATCGGCCGTGCATACAATTAATTTTTCCAAGGGTAAGATGCATCAAATATTTTCAGATCAACTGAGGTCAAATTTGGACGTGCACTTTAAAATGAAGTACGAGATACCGGGAATGGCAGTGAAACGTTTGACCGAAAAACTTTTGCTAGTAAACTGGATCGTATGTCAATCAATTTAGACGGACAAGAAAAATCGTTCAGTCGACAAATTGTAACTCGATGTCGGGACATGTTTATCATTTTTTAAATTTGTGGCGAAATTCGTGGCTGAAAATTCGTGTGTACGAATAAAGTCAATTTCTTCTTCTTCTTCAATTCCCATATTATTCTGTGGTTTTTGTCAAGCTATATGCTTTTCAGACCATTAAATTGAATTGAATTGCATCAGCACGGATTTATGCCAGTTAAAAAATTCTGAGTATCACTCAACGATATCTATCGGATTTCATACTTTTCGATCGTACAAGTCAACTTACTGCAAAGTTACCAGTTTGACGGGAAAAGAACAATTTGTTCACGAGCACAAAGTTTTTCCCAGCACCAGCGATCCTACGGATTTTGCAATCACTGCAAAGTCCACATTGAACTACAATTTTCGATACCTTATTTCGTGTTCTATTTTCTGTGGTTCACGAATTATCGCGGATTAACTGTTCAATGCCGAAATCTCGCCACCGAACACAGTCAAATCTCTCAATGGCCAAAACACCCATTATCGATCACCCGCAAGCCCTATGCAACCCACAAACGTGCAAACGTGTCATAAGGTCTACTGCCCGGACCACGAAAAATATTGATCCAGCTGTGACCTTGAGAAGTATTCATGTGACGGCGGCACTGAATCGTTGTGACCTCTGCATCACGTGTTTGATCCGGTAAACGTTGATACCGTTTCAGTTAAACGTGCTTTCTGCTGGTTCCACCAACACGTGTCATGTGATGAGAATTTAACTGATGAGTGTGTTAGGCTTGTGAACGATAATGACAATCCGTCTGTGTTATTTCTGCCATGCCTGCAGAAATTCAAATATAAATGACCATCGCAAGCGTATACATTCATCTGTTGGAAGTGTTTAATACAATAAAGAGTAGATTTTCGAAACTGGAAGAGGAGCTTGCACAAGTGAAGAATGCTGTAGAGCCATTAATCAAGCCTAAAACATGTAAACTGAACAAACGAATACGCTCAACTTTACCACCACCTAACCATTCTCTGGAAAAGGTTGAATTGTTGCAGCACGGCACCCAGGAGAGTGTAAAAAACGTATTAAAGCCGAAACCGTTCACATGGAATGCCCCATTAACCAAAGTTGCCTCGAAAGTAATTTTTCTTAGTGTTATCTGCACCAACGTGCCAGAGTCGACTGTCGAATAGACACCAGAACGACTTGGCTGAATGGATGAAACTGTGCACTCGGATGAATCTAAAAGCGACCCACCCGGCTTCGTTGATTCGCTTGAGTCGTCCTCACAAAGCGCTACACGAAGATAAGCCGCGGTTGCTCAAGGTAGTAGTGCAAAATGAGAAGGATTTAGAAGATATACTTCTATCGACATAGTTGCTGGAAAATACATCTCGTGTATTTGTCGATGTGCCGTGGTCAGAGCGAACGCTTATACTCTTAAATGTCCCAGAAGATGCCACTGGTTCAGATACAAAGTGTAAATCCAAGCACGACACACAACAGTGGAGATTTATTAGTGATGTTATCCAGCAATGCAGCGGTTATCGATACTTTCCGAATCACGAAGTCACCGAATTATGAAGGTAATGGTCCACGACCCCTTAAACTGACACTTTTGACCACCACTGTGGTGGATACTGTGCTTATCAATTGGAAAAATTATCGATACAAAGTTCCACGAGAGATCAAAATTATCAGTAAACATCTGAAAACAGGCTCTATCACGGAAGTAGCCGAACCTGTTAGTACTGAGCACAGTGATGTCGGTAATCCTTCTCCAAAAACGGATGTCCACCAACTCTTTTGGAGTCGGTGATGTAATATACCCATTAACACGAGGCCCACCATCTTTGACGCGTACTCAAGTTACCTGCTCAAATACTCATCATCCAACACTTTTATCCAGATCAAACATTAAATGTTTGTACACCAACGCACAATGCTTAATAAATAAGTTACCTGAGCTAATCGAGCTTCGTCAAATATAGTCTTCACTCCTGATGCCTAACTTGCTGAGGACGAACAAAATTTCTCAGACCTCCACTGATGCCATTTTCCAGCAGCTGTTTGACGAAATTCCCTTGTATAATCACGTTGAAAGCAATACAAGATACAGAGGAAGAGATATGCCTTCAATGATCGATCTTATCTTGACAACTGAAGAGGACTCCGTCGAAAACCTTACATACGATTGTCCGCTAGGTTCGAGCGACCATTTGGTCTTGAATTTTGACTACCTATGTCGAGCAGAGCGAACAAACGATACAACAAAAATCATCAGAAAGGTATGCCTATCTAAATTATCAAACGCCCTAAGTTTGATTAACGATTGGAAAATTGAAGGCATAGGAGTAAAAGAGCAGTGGTGTAGCATTTTGACCAAGCTAAACCGGGAAATCAACTCAAACTCAGCATTCGTACCAAAACAGTGTGGAAAGGCATTCGAATTTAAAATCCGCAGTCGCACTCGGAAATGGATTAAACTGCGAAATATGGCTTGGAGAAACCATCGCCGGTTAACCACCGATGCCACATGGGAGACCTTTAGAAAACTAAGAAACCAGGTCATCAAACTTATTGCTGAAGACAAAATACAGTATCAAGCTGTCATAATGTCTAAAATGGAACGGAATCCCAAGCTTCTTTATCAGATTGTGAACAAGCTGGGAACACTACTATCGTTGAATCCCAGAAAATCCCCTGGTTGTGATAAAATTACCCCGAATATACTCAAGCATTGTGCACAATCTCTATGCGGACCTCTAACTCAGTTATTCTGCGAATCGTTGTCGCAAAGTGTCATACCGACTGAATGGAAATCTGGTATAATCTCCCCGATTTTCAAAGGCAGGGTGCGTTCGGAGCCCGCAAATTACAGACCTGTTACTTTGTTTTCCGCCGTATCCAAGGTACTCGAAAGGATCGTGGCAAACAAACTGAGCAAATACCTTGAGGAAAATAAGCTATTTTCGGGAGCGCAACACGGTTTTAGAAGGGGATACTCCTGCCTTACTAACCTTCTCCTTACCCTTGACGACTGGACTCGAGCAGTAGATGCTGGGGATACTATCCACGTATGTTACCTCGATATGTCGAAAGCATTTGACCGTGTAAACCACAGTATTCTCTTTCAGAAGCTGGAACGTTGTGGTATCACTGGCAGTCTGTTAGCATGGTTAGAAAATTACCTGACTGATCGGCTTGTTCAAGTCTCTGTGGACGGTGCTCTATCGAAGTCGGTAGCCGTGACAAGTGGAGTGCCTCAGGGATCCGTCCTCGGACCAATCTTCTTCGCGCTTTATGCTAATGACATACCAGCTCTCATCAAATGCAAGATCGTACTGTTCGCGGACGATATAAAAGTGTGGTCGAAGATAAGTAAGTCGGAAGACTGCGAACTGCTCCAGAAGGATCTGGACAACCTCCAGGCTTGGTCCCTAAAAAATCGCATATTTTTTAATTTCCAAAAGTGTCACATGTTAAACATTGGCAAATATGTGGAGTACCAGTATTTTCTTGGAACACACAGCCTCTCGTGGACCATGGAACAAAGGGACTTTGGTGTGTTAATAAGCAACACCCTAGGGATGTCGAGCCACTGCAACTACGTCTATCGCAAAACATCACAGAAATTGTCACTCCTAAAGAGAATTTTCGTTAGGTTCTCAAAACAGACAATTCCCTGTATTATAAATACGTACATCAGGCCCACGATGGAATATGCGGTTCAAGCATGGTCGCCATGGCTTAAAAAAGATGTTGCGACTTTGCAACGAATATATCATCGAGCTACCAAACTTGTCACTGGACTCAGCCGGAAACCCTACAATGAGCCAATCAAAACGCTGAATTTATTTGATTATCCACGTCGTCGTCTCCGAGGGGATTTGATTCTGGTTTACAATATTTTGAATACTGAAAATCACCCTCTACAATGCTTATTGAATCTACGGAGCTCGCATAATACAAGAGCTCACACATTTACTCAAAATTTTCCCTCACTCGATAATCAACTGCAGACGACATTTTTTGCCGTGCGAGTTTGTTTTACTTGGAACAATCTGCCAGATAATGTTGTAAACTCACCAAACCAGCAAACTTTCAAGAGAAGCCTTGATGCCTATTTGACCCTAAACCCATGCATCGAAGAAAACTATACATCTTAACACCATACACCTACATTTGTTATCCCGCAAATCGAAAACAATTTCTGCCCTTTGGATATTTACTTGATTCTTGAACTGCTCAATAAGCAATCTTATCCCTTTTTGCTTGTTATATTATTCGTTGTTGTCATATTATTCTGTGGATTTTTGTAAAGCTATATGCTTTTTAGACCATTAAAATTGAATTGGATTGAATTGAGTTGCGGATACCTGGTTCAATCACCAATTAGTTGAGGAGGAAATTTCCATTCCAAACATGTTTCTTTTTCATCGTGCTCGTATGGACCGTGGAGTAGGAGGTGTTATTCTATGACCAACATTTCACGTTCAGAGAAATCACGGATAATGATTTGAAACTGGAAGATACAATTTGGTGTTCACTTGAATTAGCAACTGGTGAAAACTGTGTTGTTGGTGTGATTTACCCACCACCGTCAGCAGACGAAGCATACAATTCTAGTTTAATTGAGAAAACTCAGCTGGTTGTTCCTAGTTATCAAAACAATGTCCTGAATTTACTAAAAAACGAGATTCCACCGGTGAATTCTCTTGATAATCTATTCTACGAAATATTCAAAAAAATTCCTTTATTTACACATCTCAAGCAGCAATCGCTTCAGAAGCATAAGCACACAGTTCACACTCGAACTTTTTCTAACGAGCGATGAAAATGCCATTAATGATATATGCTATGAAGCACAACTTGGAAAGAGTGATCATGTAGTCGTTGTTTTCGACTATATAGCTGAAGCGAAAAGAGCAAGTGATGCTCAGAAGTTGATAAGAAAAATCTATACGGTTACATTATCAATGTATCTTCAAGAAGTCACCGACTGGGCACCGAATAACACTGTTTTAAAACATGCATCCTTTTACGATTCCGGATTTATCAAGATTTTGTGAAGCCATACTCTGAGAGCCTCTGCTGTATTTTGTTTATTGATGTCAAAGTACTCCATTCAGGCTGTACCATGATTGATTGAAGGATGGATGAAGCTCTCCGTAGTCCTCCTCATATCGAACCTTGTGTGCTATCCACATTTCTAACACCTCATACACTACCGGATCAACGTTCTTATGAAATTTGTTCGCAAAAAATGTAGGTTGTTTGTAAAGCCTTTGCAAATCCTGGAGTCCAAACATACACAAATGGCGTATCCAAACGCCACTGCCGCATTTTTGACCAGAAAATTTCCAGAATTTGGTTCTCAATAACCAACTTTTTGTATCCTTTCTTGACGATATTCCGGGTATTTGAAAAATTGAAGGATTGAAATAAATTGTCTGGAAGTAGGTCTCATCAGGATGAATTCTAAAAATAGAAGTTGCTTCATGCTGTCGCAACAATTCTTGCAATTTGATTGATTTTTTGTCATGAACAGCATATTCGATCACATTTCGTTCAGCTGCTATGTGAACGGCTCCCTTGTACCATGTGAACTAAATTAAAGAAATACGGTAGTGTACAATTTAGTTAACATTATATAAAGCACGTTGTTTAAAAAACACAACAAAGCGGTGAGGCTTATTATATTAACTAAGCACAAAACGCACACCAAGTTATATACAGGCTGCAGTAGATTTCGAACAAGCGACATTTTGTATTTTTTGGAAGGTCCATATATATAAATATATATTGCTGGTATGTCGCTTATACCATAGTATGTTTAGATTTCGGTTTGAGCATGTTTCCGAAATACAAAATTATGGGAATATCTGTTCTACTTCATTAGTAGTTTTAATTGTTTCCTAGATCAGCTGTTTATCATAGCCATTGATGTGTAGAATTTTCGGATCTGTTGTCATCGTTTCCGTAGCAATGTAGGTTTTACGGGATAGGGTTGCTATCCCTAAGTCCAACCCTCCTCCTTTCTCAGACGGGCTAGGGACCGTCCTTGGCATACATCTTAAATTCAGTATATGAAAACTAAAAAAAAGCATCGACCACGTTTAAGGAGAAAATTGATAAAGTTGTATTGGTTTTGCGGCGATCGAGATTATCACATCCCATTGGAAAAGAAATTATTGTAAATATATGCAAGGCTAGTATCTCATTGGTGATTCCGCCGTTGTACCACGAGTCAAGTTATGATAGTAATCATTATTAACGTTCAATCTGAATTTTTCAAGCATTACTAAATTCTATGAATGTTTCTGCATTGTTTAACCAAATCAAGAGAAATTTTCACTGTAATGTAATAAAAAAGTTTCATAATTTGTGCAAAACGATCAAAACATTCAAATTTATTTAGTTGAGATTTGCAAGACAATTACCACATCAATCAGTCCTCCGTTCTATTAAAATAGTTTTGCTGTCATTTGGGCTCATTAATTAGACGCAACATGTTCAGTCTTCTTCCGCGCTGCCGTGTGAATCATCAATTTACATACAAATCGATGATCCGAATAATACACTAATTCTACGAATTTAAAACTTATTTCGGTTCCGGTTTTTTTATGTGATCTACCTTCATGTTTCTAGTTTAGCTTTTGATCTACCAAAATATTAATAAATTGCTTTGAAATTGATAAATAGTAATAAGTATTATCAACTCACAGTTAAGCACATGCAGTAAACAAGAAAAACCACAAACGAAGAATAGACGGGCCATGGGTTTTTGGCCTTAAAACTCTCTCGGTTTGTCGTTACTTTTATGTTGCAAAAACAGACTGAGCTATTTTAGAACCAATTATTCGAAGAGAAGTTCAAGAGTGCTCCCTCATCCACTCAGATAAATGACCCGCCTACTTGACTCTAAATCGCTATTTCAATCATTCCAAAGTCAACCACCAGCAAAGCTATATTAGTCATCAAGATGGAACACATACGCAAAACATTGAATGATCTTGGCTATAAGAAGAGAGGAGTTCCAATACATACACTGAAATCCCATTTAGACTCTATTAGCTGGAAAATTCTACGCACAAATGAAGAAAATCCTTTCGTCTCTTTTTTTTAAATGATATTCACACTGTATATTGTTAAGCATGATTTTATTATAAAAAATTTTAGTGGATCATATTTATTGTGTAGATCACATACTAAACCGGCACCCTTATTTCTAACACCTTCGATTATATACCGAATACAATCTCATATATGAAACGTGACAGGTTACTACCATTTCCTACGTCATGAAAAAAAATTCGCAAAAAGGCACACGTACATTTTCACCGAATTCGTCATAATTTGGAAATGTGATGTTGGATCGATAATTTTTGACGTAACTGATCAAACTGAATCCGGAAAAACTTTTCAACGCACGAACCAGCTCCCAGTTGGTCCGCAGTGGGAATTCTTGTCCGGTAAGGTTGATGAAATATTTCCAATGTTTACTTTCATTCAAGAGTATCTTTGCACAAAGAAGTTCCGGTTCGAGAACACTCATGTAGCCCCATTCCACAATAACGCGTGATTGATCCGGAACGAAATATATATTATCACCAAGATATTTGGCAGCTTGGCGTATAGCAAACACAACCTCGCTGTTAACTCTTCGATCAACATGTATGCAATAAAAATTATTAGGCCGGTATATTGTTTTAATAAGCCGAATCGCTCGATCGAAATCAGTATAAATAAATACACTGATAGCTAAGGGAAATTCCACTTCTTCTGGTTGCAGTTTATACCGATAGGTGTTCACATTGAAAAGATTATTTAAGTAGAATTGATATTTCCGCGGGGTATTTGATGCTTTGTAAGTCAAGTACAATTCCAAAAGAATAAAACTCGAAAATAAGCCAACTATGAATCGCCAGAAATTAATGGAAAGATTGATCGACATTCGTCAAGATAAAACTTGAAATGCACAAAATGCAGATTCTAGTCCAGCGGTTGTTAAATGAGCATTACACGAACACACATAAGGACGAACTCGTAATTAAGTGAGTATATCGATTTTACGTACAATCATCATTGGTCTTAAGCTGTAAACAAAGCGAACCGTACACCATCTGATTAAACCATTGAAAAATAAAATGAGTATGCTAATAATGATCGGATCGACGGATATTTAATTCATGCAAAAAAGGTTAACACGTCTTTTCATAGAATTGAACAAGTTACATCAGACTGCAGTCTACTTTGTCCAGCAACAACAATAATTTTACTATTTTCAATTTTCAAAAACACTGAATCGGACATTAGTCTGCAAATACACAAGAGAATAAAGCAGTGAAATGATATTTTTTGTCTTTGAAATGATCATTATCGTTATTATTTTCACCAAATGAAGGCAGACAGTGTAAGTGGGTGGGGTGAGAGCACCACAATACATGAGATATTTTCTGTTTCTTGCCCATGACATGTTTTGCGTCAGCATACAGACCGTTATTTATTATATTAAGAATAAATGCCACGGTAAACCTACTACAGTACCGCATACATAAGCTGTTTCAGCTACACATTATGAGAAAACGAATAGGTGAAATCAAGGATAATGTAAGCGTTCACTTTGCTATTTAAAGGGAACCGTGCCAATAATATTCTCCGAGAGCACATTTCAAGAAGCAAGCAAGTAAGCATTTATTCTTCAATCACATTGCACACAAAACTTGCAAACATGCTAATGGGCGTATGTCATAATCTCAACAAGTTTGCGGGATCTATGACTGACTTGATGATTAAAATGATTTATCACACACCCGTTTTGCATCAGTGTCGGGTATCATAAACATATACTACAGCATCACAGAAACATGGTATGTTTTGGAAACTGTAAGATTGTACACGAAAATAACTGAGCATGCAAGGCAATAGGGCTTGCGTGATTCAAGGTGATTCAAGGTATTTAATGATCTAAAATTCAAATAAGCTCAATAACAACCATAGAGTTGTAAATTACATAATGTGAATAAGGAAAAATACTTTGAGAAATTGGAGTATACAGTGTTAGACTCAGAAAAAAAGTTTCGTGAAAATACGTACATTAACTTTAATATTTCCGCATGCTTGTTAAGTGGGTAACTCTAGACACACAAGCAAAATAGACAAACAAAATTAAATTTACATCTTAGAACGTACGTGGCAATCGGGTACCGATAGCATGCAATCGTTATCTGGGTATTTAAGCGATATTATTCGCGTGAATCATCATTGAAGTGATGGCTTGTCTTATGAAATATTTTGTAAAATATGATAAGGTTTCCCCTGATTCATGGAACAAATTTAGCCAAGCAATCCATTCTTGATATGGCTTTATTCGCTCGCAGAGAACTAGTTTTCTTTGTTGCATAAGTTTTATTTCTTTTTTGATCCAAGAAGACTAAAA
>JACCGJ010019841.1:0-17222 GCA_013407085.1 Atriophallophorus winterbourni
TATATATATATATATATATATATATACATATATATATATATATATATAGCTTGCGAAGAATGTCTAAGGTGGTGTAAATTGCTTTCATTCAAATACTGTCGTATGCGTGGATATCTCACCTTTTGTGCCCTCATCAAACTTGATCAATGATGTAGAAATCTCTTTCATTTATCTCCTCTTGTTCGCCACCGTGGATATAAGCTCAATTTGTCGCACAAAACTGTCGCAGCAACTTCCTAACAACTCAATTTTGTAAAGCGATAACTAGAGCAGTTGTCTATTTCCCAACCCTTTTAATTATTAAACAACGCTTGTACGGGCATATGGAAATGTTTACTCTGTTTGGCGTTTCATAACACCTATAAAGTGTTCCAAGATTATCATGGTTAAAAGTTTACTACTACCGTGGCCAAATTCACAGTCGTACAGCAATGTGACAGCATTTGCAGCACTGAAGAAGATTGTGGTTAACCGTGTTTGCGGTGAGTGTTCTACCAGTACAACTGCCATATGAATCCAATGAAGGTGCAGTTCAAACGCAAGTGAGGCCTTGGAACCTTGTACCGACATTTTAATGACTTTTCTTCATACTGTAAAATATATCTTTTGGTTATTTGAAGCTATATGCTTATCTTACTATTATTGAACAATTGAACTATCTAATATTTTGAAATATCACTAAGAACGAAGCAATAAGAATTCAATAGCGATAAAAAATAGAAAAGATATGACATGGGTTGTTAAAAATGCAACGATAATTTTAACGGACAACAAAATATAGCATTATCATCGTGAAGCGCCGGCATTCTTTGGAAAGCAATTCTGGAAACATGATCAGTAAGACAGGGACCGGAACATTCAACTATTCAATCAAGTTACAAAACCTTGAATAAAATTATGAGAGCATTAAAAGAAAGTTCAAGTTCAAGTACAAGTTCAAATTGCACATTGTTGAAGGTGGCTAAAAGCCAATCACGTGCCCAGATTCTTTTCGGTGGTATGCCGTTGAGCCCCCCGGCACTTCGATATTGAGTATAAAGTTCGTACGTTTAACATGTTCTTGTTTTTGGATATCTGAAAAGTATGTTAGCGGTTCTCTTCACCACCACGGTGAGAGGTCATCGATTCAGGATAGAATACAATAATATGCGTGAACAATGTATGAAGTATGAAATCAATAGCCTAATCGAAACAATGTGCAGCACAGTAATAGACTGCAAGTGGGCACAAGAGGATTGACAACTACTCAAATGTCGTTCAAGTCGAACAGAATTTCGGTCGCGGTGAAATTGGTGATCAAATGACGCAACAACTTGCTGTCGCAATTAACGTTACAACAAAGAACGCAAAGGTCAAAAAACGTCAAGCCCTTGACGACAAAATGAGGTTAATTAACCCTAATCGGGGTGAAAGTCCTGGGACGAACTGGGTAAAGAATCTATCGAACCGAACATTGTCGGTCGATGAGAGACGCGTGCTTAGCCGCGGTTTGAACTTTAACTGCAAGGATGCCTGACACACAGAATTTATCGCCAGCCTTGAAAGTATGCTGAAAACACAATCAATTCCGGAAGAAACCCAAGAGAATATTCGTCATAGAATAATACCCGCACTCATCGCGAACAAAAAGCACCAAGTCCTGACGCGCAACGAGATTACTGCAATGAACAAGTTACGAAAAAATAGAAATATTGTCATATTACCGGCAGACAAAGGACGCGTGACGGTGGTCATGGACAAAAACGATTATATACGCAAAGCTGAACAACTTCTGCAAGACACCACCACGTATCGAGAGATCAACGAAGACCAAACCAAACAGTTGGAAAACAAGATAAATGCTACGCTGAAGAAACTCAAGTTCATGGGACAACTCAGTGCTGTCGAACATTTTAGAATGAAACCAGAAGTTTCAAGCTTACCACGCTTCTATGGACTACCAAAAATTCACAAGGAAAACGTTCAACTTCGCCCAATAGTGTCGCTGCCGGGAGCACCTAGCTACAAACTCTGCAAAGAACTACGAAGAAAATTACTCTACCTTATTCAAAGATTAAATTATTCGATAGATTCCGCAACTAAATTCTTGCGGAAGATTAAGGACGTGAATATAGAAGATGGAGAAATCATGGTTCCTTTTGATGTGACAGCGCTGTTTACATCAATCGACACTACCTTAGCTCTGCAAACCATATCACAACTGCTGGAGGAACGCGGAACAGAGCACAAAGGAAACCAACTGACGAAGGACAGTACACTACAGTTATTGGAGTTGTGTTTGCAGACGAACTTCAAATTCAACAATCGTTTATATAAACAAATGAAAGGAACCCCATTGGGATCGCCAATTTCTGGGTTGCCAGTGGATGCCGTAATGCAAAGACTTGAACGTATCGCATTACCGCTTATCCAACACAAACTCTGGATCTGATACGTCGACGATACGTTCTTGATTCTAAAGAAAGAAAACCTGGAGGATACGCACCGTCTACTTAATTGCGTCTTCAATGGAATACAATTTACGAAGGAGACAGAAAGTGACAACTGCCTACCATTTCTGGATGTAAACGTGCGAAGAACGGAAACATGGAACCTCTAAAAAAGCGTATACAGGAAAGAAACACACACGGATCACATTTTGAACTATAAAAGCAAGCACCCGGCCACCCACAGGCGAAGCTGTGTCTGAACACTCTTTAACCGCGCAAAAACACACTGCAGTACCGAGGAACTCAAGAAACAAGAGGAAAAGTATTTATTCAAACTCTTACGGAAGAATAGATACCAAAGTATTTCATCATTCGCAACATGGACTCAACAATCCAAACGCGTGAACAACACGAACATGGCAAGGTCAACACTACCCTATATACAACATATCTCAGAGATTACCGCAAGAATACTACGCCCACTCGGAATTAGTGTGGCACACAAGCCAGCTTCGACACTGAGAAGCAATCTAGTCATTTTCATCATCATCATCATCATGAAGCACAAGTCTGGAGCCAGATAAAGTGCCAAGCAATATGGAGCCGGAAAAGCAGATAAGCACGCGTGTGGAAGAGGGAAAGCAAACAAGCGGAATACGCAAAAGCAAATACACAAAAAGCAGCTTGTTTTTGTAGAATCAATGCATGCGATTTTTTGGTTTTCTATGTTTTGTTTTTGTTTTTTGTTTTTTTATGTGAAATAATACCGAATAAAAATTATGACACAATAAAATACACTGGCGCCACTGACTTAGGTTTGTAGCCATATCGCGTAAGGTTTCCAGCCAACTATTAGGTGGAGCTTTTGGACCCCACCCAGGCAAACGAATACGCCCAACTGATCCTGGCGCTACGGTAAGTTTCTTCATCCCAACGCGCCACGTCATGGACTAGCCACTCGATCTTTTCTCCCAGCTGCTGTCAGGCTCTGCGAATAAGGCGCGGTACGGTGAACGGTGAGTAGGCATTCTTAAAATATTTCCCAACCATCGCAAGCGAGCAAGCATCAGCATTTCTCTCAGTCCGTGGCCACCTGGTCCTAACACCCGTCATCTCCAAGAAGTGCGATGTCATCGGAATACCCTAGATCGGTCGCTCGCTCACCCGGCAGAAGTTTAATACCTGAGCCCACCAGGCCAGCTAAAGCTTTTCTTAGGACATCGTCGATCGCGTAGTTATTAAGGAACGGCGAGATAGGGCAGTCCTGCTGCACCCCGCTGGAGATATTTAACGAGGACGACAATTGTCCGTACGCTCGAACCCTGCCCGAAGTTTGGCAATATAATGCTCTCGAGATCCAAACATACTTCTCGGGCACTCCATGTCTCATTAGACAGTTCCAAAGACTTTCACGATCGATTGAATCGAATGCCGCTCGGATGTCAAGGAATACCACGATAGTTGGTTTACGAAGAGTGTGGCGTTGCTCCACTAACTGACGGAGTGTGGAAATGTGACCTATGCACCCTCGGCCGGCACGAAACCCAGTTTGCTCCTCACGGATTTGCTCTTCCCG
Source organism: Atriophallophorus winterbourni (assembly GCA_013407085.1). NCBI lineage: Eukaryota > Metazoa > Platyhelminthes > Trematoda > Plagiorchiida > Microphallidae > Atriophallophorus > Atriophallophorus winterbourni. The sequence continues at coordinate 4,006 of JACCGJ010019841.1, forward strand.
TTTTGTACTCAATCGGTGAAGCAGAATGGACGCCAGTATATTAGGAGCTACTGAAATGAGACTGATAACTCGATGATTTTCACAGGAATCGCGCCTTCCCTTTTTGAAAATCGGAGCAATTACCGATTCTCTCCAAGGGATCGGAACGCGTTCCTCAGCCCATATGTTGGCGAACAGCGCTTGAAGTTCGTGAAATAAAGCTGAACCGCCATCTTTGAACAATGACGGAAGCAAAGCATCAGCACCTGATGCCCGATGGCGCTTAAGGCTCCGGACTACACTGTAAATCTCTGATTGAGTCGGAGCCTCAAGAGAAATCGACCATGGGGTACAGTGTTCCGTATTCTCGAAATCAGTGGGTGCAGAAGGCCAGTTAAACTGTGCTTCAAAATGTTCTGCCCATCGCTCCATGCGTCTGTGCATGTTAAAAACTGGCAAACCATCTGCTTCACGTATCAACTCACTGATGCCTGGTCGCCCGCTTCCAGTTGTTCTGATGAGTTGGAACAATTTTCTGAAATTGCCTACAGCTGCCGCAGATTCCATTTCCGTAGCCTTAGAACTCCACCAACTTTCCCTGTCGGTTCTCAAACTGGCAACCAGTTTACGTTTAATAAGCCTTCGTGACGCATCATGTATGCTATCAGCAGAAAGCAACCGACGTTGGTCCATTAATTGGAGAGAATTCGCAGAAACCCAGTGCTGAGCTACACGGGAAGTCAACCCACAACTATCCAACGCAGCTGTTTCCAAGGAGGTTTGAATCCCACTCCATTGGTCATCGATACTATTTTGGGGAACTGTAGACAGATGCAGACTCAAATTGGCCTGAAACCCTCGGAGAACCGGGAGATCGTTAAGCCTAGCAACATTCAACTGCCTTGCAACATTTCTACGTTTCCCACCAAAACGCATCGAGAGCTTAGCACAGACTAACGCATGATCGGACTCTAGACAGGTGCCCCAGTAGGAGCGGCAATCTTGCACACTCCCTCGCCAGGAGTAGCTGATAGCAATATGGTCAATTTGCGTGAACAAGGCCGCCGATGGAGATCTCCAAGTGGAGCAGTGGCGCTTCGAATGGCGGAAGTTAGTGCTGGCAAGGTACAGTCTGTGCTCTGAGCACAAGTTAAGCAATCTTTCGCCGTTGTCATTACGATGACAATCGAGACCAAACCGTCCACCCACGAAATGCTCGTTTAAGGATAGACGGCCAACACGTGCATCCATGTCTCCAGCTAGGACAACGATGTCACTCCTCGATGCAAGTCTAATGAGTTCTTGTAATCTTCCATAAAACTCATCCTTGTCACGTTCAGAGCTACAATTAGTCGGTGCATAGGCAGCAACCACAAACAGGTCGCGGGATTGGTTGCGAAATCGGCCTTTTTTGCACGAACCCTGTAGTCTTACTGCACAAAGGCGACTGTCGACTGGATCCAGTCTAACAGTGCGACCTCAGCTCGCTCACTCAAGACGATTCCGACACCAGCTTGACCAGATACCATGGCATCGTCATCAGTGGACAAACGTAGATAGTGTGACTTACGTAAGTTCGAAGGGTTAGACAATCGTGTAACTGAGCTAGAGTTATGCATGCGTGTTTCCGACAAACAGCACACATCGACGTCGAGGCTATCAAGCGTGCGAGCCAAGGCTGCCTGCTGTCCGATGCTAGCTAAAGTCCGTACATTAAACGCAGCTAATTTGAATGGTACGCGTGGGCGGAAGAACGCTCTGGAGGCATTCGAAGCAGGCAAAATATTCGAAGTAGCTGAAGTTGGAAACCTCGATGAACAAGCTGCACTTCTGTCAGGGCTAACCAAAGAACCACAAAACGGAAAACAGTTATTAAAAAAGTTTGCATGCAGTGTGAGATCATGTAAAGCATTTTGAGCAGAGAGCGTGAGAGCACGGGATCTGTCATTTTTACCTTTATTTTCATAATTGCTTGTGGGCGTGATACTACCCGATTGCCCAGGCCGATGTAGGGGTTTAGCTTAGGGGGCCCCACCCGGAGCCTTTGGCTAGAAAGCCTGAACCACAAGGCAGTGGCTTGATACTGAGTTTGTCTGACCTTTATCCATCGACCTTCTTGATATGAGTAGCTCTGCTGGCACTAAAAGGCACCACCCAGTATAGCTCAATGGGTCATGAAGGTACACAAACCATCGCATCACGTTAAGGTCCAGTCTCAGCCCGACGGGGTCCAACCTCAGCGCGACGGGCAGTCTCAGCTCAACGGTCAAGGTCAAGGACACGCTGGCTAAGGAAGAAAGAAACAATGTCGTGTAAAGAATCCCGTGCTCAGATTGTGAGAAATATTATATCGGACAAACTGGAAGAAAGGCTGGAAACAAGGATACATGAACACAAACTGGGCACACGACGACACGACCACAAATCGGTAATATCGGCACACATGGATCTAGAAGGTCATGAATTCAATTGGAATAGAACGGAAATCATCGCCACAGGAAGAACTCGTCATGTTCGAGAGTTCCTTGAAGCGTGGTATTCGACACCACAATCAATCAATGAACACGTTCAGGTGGATGGGATCTACGGACCAATGAGAACACGCCCAAGGGAAAATGCAAGAATTATAGACAATCACAGTAGATGAGGTCGACGGGATAAAATGCTGTCAGGTTGCCCAGGCCTAGACTTATATGAGATGGAAAATGGAACAAAATATTTTGTATTTTCAAGTTTTTATAAAGATTTTATTAGACAATATGTGGAAATATGGTAAGCTATTTAACGTCTTATTCCCTCTTAAACACTAACACATTTGGGAGATTTACTATACCATCTGGGAACTTATTCCAGGAGTTGGCCACACGGTTGCTCAAAAAGTGCTCACGTGCCAGCAGCCTGGGTCTACTCTTGAGACGTTTCATAGAATTACACCTTGCCGATATCTTAGGGCAAGTTTAAGTAGTTCAGTGATATTATCACCGGTGAGACGCTTAAGTATCTCAAAGATTACAAGGTACGGTAAGTGGCCAAAGAGCCAATCGAACGCATGGAATTGCTTTTAGTGGAACTCTGCGGGGAAGCTCCAACAACTGGCAGAACATTTTCTTCTTTTTGACGGTCCGAAATCTTCGACGATCATGACGCCAAGCGATTATACGTGTTTGTATTTAAGGAGAACCGCGTTTTGGCCGATATCTTAAAAATTAAAGGCAATTTATCTTCACCAGCACTGCGAAAGGTTCGCTAAAGAATGATCGGATATGAAAAACAGAAAACTCTAGCATATGCTTTAATTACGTAATAACGCTTATATGGGTCTTAGGAACGCTGTTGGTTTGAAAACGGTCAAAGTGGACATTTGCTTCTTACGATTTTTTGATATTGTTGAGAATATCAGAGCCATTTCAATATTATCACCAGAAATGTTATCTATTTTAAACGGATTTCAACATGGTTTCGTCTCGTAAATCTGCAAAAGGAGATCATGCAGCATCGACTGCAACGAAGTCTCAAGAGAATGGGGGCTTCGCTGCTCATTCTTCGGATTCTTCTATTATTTGTTCGAAACAGGTCGCAAATAACGATATAGCTGTTTAATGTGAAATATGTTTAATATTGATGCATATTCCATGTGGTGGATTGAAGCCAGAGATGTCACATTGGTTTTAGAAAAATTAATGTGATATTATTTTTATTATTATATTATTCAATATGTAAGATATGTCGCACATACTGATTTTAAGCTCGCATGCACTCGACTTCAAGTTGACACGGCTCGTGCTAAGAACTTTGAAAGGTCTTAATGGAAGATCGTAGATAGTGTCTCACCCTCAAATTAGGATAACCACCACACATCTGGTGTACAGCAAGTTTGCGTGTAATCTGAATACGTATACACTTTTCCGGAAGTTGCTTCCTAGCCTGTACTCGTTTTAAAAGATGATTATTTTTGACTGTGCATCGAACGCTTATTAACCCAGAGAGGTTCAGAAACTACCACAACCGGCTAAAGCGATAAATAACAAAGAACAGAGCTTTGCCACTGATGAGAGTAGAAAATCCTTCATCATTCTTCACAATGCACCGGAGCAAACAGCAGATTTGTCGATAGACAGGATTGAACAGGAACGTGAATTCTTAAACTCAGCTTTTGACCTCCTTTTCGAAGAAAGGGAAAAGGGCGCAACAGTACGCACAGCGTTTCGTCTAGGCCGCAGACCTTTAGAGATTGTGTTAGACTCCGCTGAGCAAGTGAACTTACTGCAAAAGAAGGGTTAAATGTTGGAGGGTAGCGAATTACGACCCACACTCTCCGGAGGATCGTGTGAAAATGCGGAAAGTTATTCTGAAGATTAGCGAGTGCATTGCGTATTTTAGATTTTCGGGTTGTGAGAATTAGCTCAAAAGTTCGTTGGTAGTCTCTGACTATTTACATTTGCAGGGATCAGGATCTTTGAAAAGTGAAATATTTTAAAGCGAGGAGCTTGAGAAACAAACTGTATGAACTCCGCGAGTGGATAAGACAAGATTCTCCAGTGATCATTGCGATGACGGAAACCTGGCTCTCACCTGAGCAGGATGATTTCAAGCTCGCCCTACCGTGATATAGACTCATTAGCTCAGATCGGACAGCCGCCAGAATCAGATATGGGGTTTCGTTATACTCTCAACAACATATTTTCGACGCAGTGTTAGTTCGTTTCTAGCAGACTGCCGGTATGAATGAGAGCCAACGGTGCCGTATAGAAACTGAGGCTTCCTTTGCCACAATGGGTGTCGTTTATCGTTCTCCTTATACTCAGGCAGATACACTCATATCACAGTTCTGTCAGTATGGTAGATCTTAAAATTGCTTGATTATTGGCGATTTCGATACTTCTAGCATTGATTGGGCTTTGCTTGATAAATTCTTTGGGTCATTCGATCAGGACTTATTGTATGCTGTAGTTTATATGTGCTTCGTGCAGCATGTTTCCCATCCTACCAGAGTTGGACCTACTGGGTGCGACTGGAATTTAGATTTAATATTCACTCTAACGCAGTCCGATATCACTTAGTTCCGGATTGAAGCTCGATTACGTTTTAGCGATCATGCCACCTTAAGTTTAATTTGGAAAGTTATCGCTGACTGGGCACCAGATCCCATTCCCATAAGGATTTTTTTGAATGCAGACGCGGATAGGTCACATGATGTTGCATCATCTCTGATTGGTATTTCGAGCGATCAAATGATTTTGAAGATAATTGTCTGATGATCCGGAATAATAACTGGACAGTTATTGAGGTGGCTCTTCCGTAGTCAACACGTCGTTGTAAGACGAACGTTCCCTTTGATTAGACAAAAAGCTTCGAAAACTTTCCTGCAATATAAACGGCTGTGATCGCTATTCGTAAGCCGGAAAGCGTCACTGCCTACGACAATTATTGGCAAGCGAGAAACCTCTGCGTCGTACTGAAAAGCAGAAATCGCAATTTATAAGAGCAGCGATTGGATGATGAATCTACTTGTGCACCAAAACTCTTATTCGCATACATTCGTCGCCCCACGAAGGCATCGCCATATATCCATAATTTGATGGATAATAATGAAATAGAGGTTTGAATTTTGAAGTCATGGTTAAGCAATATGCCTCGGTGTACTGTATCGAAGACAGTGATCACCCTTCTCTCTGTTGGAATAGTGAGGTCCTTTCTGATCTTGATGTAGATGTAGAGTCCGGTAATCCCTATTGAAACAATTAGACACAATCTGCGCGAGGACCAGACGGTATTCATCCGTTGGTTTCACGAGCACTCTTAAACGTCTTGTGCTAACCGCTGGTCAGGTTGTTTAAAATGATTGTAATATTATGCGTCTTACCACAGGAATGAAAAAGTGGTATTATTAAACCTTTGCTTTGGAGTGGGGATCCTAATGGTATCACTAATTACCGGCCGATCACACTTACTTTTATGATCTGAAACTTTTATAGAAGTTGATCAACACGAAAATAGAGCAATTTCGATTAGTGTGCGGGCGTTGGAGTCCACAAAAACATGGATTCAACAAAAGTCGCTCATGCGTAAGTAATCTGCTCCTGGCACGAGAAATTTGGTGTGCACTGACAGATTTCGGTTAAGCGGTCGATGTTATTTTTATCGTTTTTAGGAGGGCGTATCACAGCGTGCCCCCCCGCCGATTGCTCTTCAAGCTGAAGGGCCTAGGTTTCTAAGGATACCTTCTTAAGTGGATCAAGACAAATATTCAAGAACCGTCAAACCCAATAGCGTTTAATGGATTTTTGTCTTCCGAGATGATAGCCAGCTCGGAGTGCCGCAGGGATTTGTTCTTGGTATATTGCTTTTCAAAATTTTCGGACGCAGTAGCTATCGATTGTCTTTTATTCGCAGATGATCTGGAACTGTAATCCTTTGTCAGCTACAGCGATGGCCACAAGTAACTGCAACAAGTAGTTCATGCCTTATTCAGCTGAAAAAATCGCTTGTCCTGCCTATAAATGAGGACAAGACCATCGTCTTGCGCATTAACTCCGGTGACTCTGCTGGCAAATACTTTCTGGAAAGTAAGCATATTATAGCGGTGACTGTCGAAAACGTCTCAGGGATTCTGGTAATGAATTATTTGAAGTCGAAGGCTGACACTTGTTTGAGAATAGGCAGCGCTACCAGGATGGTCTGGGCGATTCAGCTTTTATTTGCGACCATTATTCCACAAACGTTCAATACACTTTTCTGTCCATCGACTGTTAGAATGTTGGCAACTCGTTGCTTTTCCTCTATCTGAAAGCAAATGCGAGTCCTTGGAGAGAAGGGGGACTAAGAAGGTTTATTGAATGTGCCACCTAGCTTACGAGGATAGAAAGAGCTCAATAAACTTTTGACCCCTAGAACTTCAAAGGGGAATGTTTCACCTGCTCCCGACACGCCGTATTTTTTTTAGTCCATATGGAAACCACGCGAGTGAAAAACACTTGGAACGCGATAAATAACGGGCTCCTATCTGTACTATCAGAACAGCTATCCAAACGCGCGTTGGATCAGCATTTGTTTAGACGGATGTAGCTGATCCCGGGAGTGGTGTTCCTTTACTCTCAGGGCAAACCTTGTCAACAGACATCACCCATGTTCACTTCTGTGATGAGTATTAAACTGTATTTTACCCCTTTTGCTTTATATTGAGAAGAAGCAGGTGATCTGCATAGCAATCAGGGAAAGTATTCATGAAATAACGTGACGTATTTGCGGTCCAAATGCTGATCGAATTCGCGATGGACATGCAGGATATTAGTTCTTCTGGAAGAATGCCTCAGAAGATTACAACCCTAAGACTCAAATAGTGTTTCCTAAATTCTAGCCGACAAAGCTTCTTAGCAAGTTTAGATTAATGGTCTCAGGTGCCCAGCTAAGGAGTAAAGAAGTCGTTCATTAGAAGGTCACTCAACCAGTGCTGGCAAGAGGTGGCTTTTATTAATTTTCCGTGGAAGCTCACACTGATATGACCAATTTATATCTCGATTAAGTGCGTGCATCAGAGTACGTTCATAAGTTTATCTGATGAACTCCATATCATCATCGTAAATGAAGCATGAGCACTTTCGGGTAGACAACAAGTAATGAATGTAAATCAGGAATAGAACAGGAACGAGGACCGAACCATGTGGGGCGCCGCCGATCAAGTCGGTTTGGCTAGGCAACCTGTGATTCTACCCAAAATCTGAATGTCCTCCTTGTGAGGAATGCTTTTATCTAAGCAAGTAGACGACCCAGTATGCGTATTGCTAAAGGCCTAATATCTTGAAGGCGGTGACCCATGAAATTAAAAGCATTGCTAAAATCCTTCGTCCAGCATTTTAGTGGCAGTATTGAAAAAAATAACGTTAATCAGGCAGGATCTACCTTTGAGAAATCCATGTTGAGTTACACTCGGTAGAGAATACCGACACAGATGCTGACAGATTTTGTCACGCAATACCTTTTCCAATACTTTTCAGACGATGTTAGTCAGACTGACATTATTATAGTTACCAAGAGTTGACCTGCAACCACCATTGTGTATTAGCACTACTATGGCTCCATTTCGCTCACTATGAAACACCTCTAGCTTCGAGCCTGAATTAGAGAGCTTGCACAGCGCTTCGGTAATCAATGGGGCAAATTTATTTAGTATAAAGAAGGTGATACCAACAGCTCTCTTAGCCTTGTTCACGGGAACATGTTTAATTAAATGATACACCTCAGCCTCATTAAATGTTAACTCATCTAGTGGATTGTCACCAGGTGTGAAGAGGTTAGCAGCCCAGATGTGCATCTGAAGAATTATCCCGTCGTTTGAACGCTACTATAAGCCCTTGAATACGTAGCTGACTTAGACTGGTCAGTATCAGTTAATTTTCCGTCCACCCAAGCTCTCCCTGATGTTGCCTTTTGATTGTGTTGAGGTATAAAATCTTTTTAGATTGTATTTAGCATCCTTAACTGAAGATAACTCAAAATAATATTTGAGCAAACGTGTATTTAATTGCATGCGTTCCGGGTGGTTTTGTTCAGTGCTCAGGAACAAAAAGTGAGGGATAGCTTATATTGCCACCATAGGCGATCCCGTGTACTTGTTGACAGATGAAATTCCGCAGTCAATAAAGGCTGTCTTTGACTTTGTTAAAACTGCAGCGAAGCGTGATAGACTTGTTGCTTCGATATATACCAACAAATTTCATCCCAGATTTTACTTAGTTTGAAATCGATTGATAGCTGAATGGAAGATTCTGAAGTCTGTACGCGCAATCCTCTAGTATACAAGCCCATAATGGCGCATAAAATGGACGAGATGTTTGTCAAAACGAAGTGTTGCTTCAAATTTCATCATTACGTAATCGCTTCGGTCGAGCAGTGGTATGTATTTTAAATACCTAATGGATTAAAGTTGGGACGACAAAAAATCAAAGGTAGATGAAGCAAGAGAACAAGAAGCAGAGAACAAGAATCAAAGTGATCAAGGGCGAAATTACACCCTGAGTTTCTTTTCACATAAGCAATTGATTTTTTAATTTAATTGATTAATTAATGTAATTAGTAGTTCTAATATTTGAAATATTTGCATCGGTTTATTGTACTCCTTTCAAGTAATTTATTTTTAAGCTTCCGCACGTTTATTCAGCCATGTACGGCTTCTAATTGATAGTTTTCGAAATGCCAGCTGGTGTGATTTCAGTTTAAGATTTTTTGTTCTTCAGTGATAACTTAACTTGATTTGGATAAAAAGTCACTTATAGGTTCACCTTCATATTGTCATTGAACAAAATGTAGATCAACACACCACCACTTATTTGACCTTACTGCTAAACAGCCTAAAGTACGCCTACATTGTGTCACATCTCATGGGAATGACCATGACTATCACCCTTGGTCTGACGAATCTTCTGTACCAGATGTGAAACGTTACCCAAAAACAACTCTAACCGATTGCACTCAAATTTCCTTGCATTATGAACACACGATCGGCCCCAAACATATTCCAATCAAAAATTTAGATCACTTCTAGTAGTATTCTCATCGATTATAAAAAGTGTGAATACTAGCGAAATTGACGAAAATTTGATTGAATACTTAAATGGTATGTCCTTATATATGATATGGAGATAACTACTTATTATCTTTTACTCGCATGGGCTATATTTGTGCTTCCTAAATACAGTCTACAGAGTGTTTGTGTGTCACTATCTTCCACAGTAGTGGGGCTTCTCTGCTGATTTTCATCGACAGAAATTCTGGTCACTGAATTCGCTCGTGAGCTATTTGAATTCCAGGTCAAAATACATTTATTTGAAATCAATGAATATTCATGAAGTTTGTTGTGGAGTTCGTTCAAAATTATCAGCAAAGATATCACTACCATATCTCTTAGAAGAAATGAAGTTTCGTTTCATAATACTTTTTGAAAAAGCTTTTCGTGAGGAATGAAGTGTGTGTGGGAATACTTTGGACACAACGACTATGTATATCGTATTTGTTTAAATAGAGTGCGGATATCTTGAATGAGAACTGCATATGCGTTATGGGAAGGTATTAGCGGGCATAAGAATGAAATTCGACTTGAATTTTGGACTAGAACAAATTTTTCAAACGAGATGGTGAAGAATGGATTTTTTAAAGAAATGTGTTGCTCACATCCCGCGCATTTACACACCACTCCCGGTTCCTGGCTGTTTGCCGTCATCAAGTGGATACATAATTCTAAATATTCCGCATGAACAACAAAGCCAAACAGATATGATTAAACAGCTTACAAACTTGTGTGAAGATAATATAAATATTTTAATAAAGCACACAACAGCATCCTTCGTAGAACGTAGTTCCCGTTGTGCAACTCAGTTGATATCCTCGTTAAATAGAAACTTTTGCATTTATAGAGAACTATGCGCTTTATACTTTTAAAACCTGTTGAGAATATTCTATGAAACGCAAAATGTCAAAGATGTTTCTATGATTTGCTAAATATTAACTGTTCAACAATTTTTAGAAATTGTGTTAACATATTTAAATTGAGCAAATGTTGACGTCATGGCTCAGTGATCCACAGTTTAACTTAAGTACCATTGAATTAAAGCTGTCAGTTAGAGCAGGTTCCAATTTCTTTCAAATTGATAACCATATCTTCCGATAAACTGAAAAATTATTCATTAAATTTTAAGCATGTGAAGGTAGACTGTGTTCATCGATGTGTGCTTTTAACATTTTCACTACCAAAGTTTATATTTACCCCTTTGTCTACGGGAATTGGGTATACGTATTTGATGATATTGTTGTGTTATCCTGCTTAATTATGGCATAAATGAAACACATGAATAATCTTTATGGATCAAATGCCAGACGCTGGCTGACAAGTGCACTCCGATAGTGACTGAAGTTACCGACTTTAGTAAGGCTTTTGATTCAGTCAACCATAGGCTCCTGATTCTCAAAATCTCAGCCATAGAAGTATCAGGGAACCTTCTGAGCTGGATTCGAGCATTTCTTAGCGACCGTTCCTTACTGTCAGGGTAGATGATACTTACTCCGCAAGTGCGCATGTAACGAGTAGGGTTCCCCAGGGCTCAGTCTTGGGGCCGTTGCTGTTCCTCATTTTTATTGATGATCTAGCCAACCAACTGCGCTCACACTGTTATATGTTTGCTGACGACGTTGAAATTGTCGGTAGATCGGATAACTCCGATCTGATGAGTGATGTGGAAGCTGTAACAGCATGGGCGGGTAAGTGGGACCTTCCCCTTAACCTAGCTAAGAGTCACTTGCTCTCTACACTGGCAGGCAACATGAGTGTGTCTACGCCCTCAGCTCACACGGAGTTCCGTAGGGTAAAGTCTACTAAGGACCTAGGAATCGTAGTCTCCGCAAACTTTAAGTGGGCTGACCAATGTGCTGCTGCAGCTCAAAGGGCCAGGAGGGAACTCTTTCGACTACGTTCAGCCCTCACTTTCAGAAAAGCTGAGGTGCTATTGCCTCTCTACAAGGCAATAGTAAGGCCATATTTAGAATACTGTATCCAGGCTTGGAAGCCGTATTACCAGAAGGATATAGTGCAGCTAGAAAAGGTACAGAAGCTGGCCACTCGCATGATCGAGGGGTTAGCATACACCAATTATGAGAATCGTCTATTAACACTAGGACTTTTCTCACTTAGGAGGAGGCAACTTAGGAGGGATCTCATAGAGACCTTTAAATTTGTCAAAGGATTAAGTTGTCTCGAATTCGATGACTTCTTTCGGTTCTCTCCTTTGGTTGGTACACGAGGGCACAGTCTCAAGCTAAGTAAACGGCACACCATGCTCGAATCCAGAACGCACTTCTTTAGCATCCGTATAGTGAACATGTGGAACTCACTTCCTGCAGAACTAATCTTGGCAACTTCAGTAATTGCGTTCAAACATAAGCTGGACGAACGGTGGCAGGAGCTCTTCCCGGATCATTACCTTTAAGACTAAATCCCTCATTTTTATGACAAAAAACACAAAAATATTCGAAAAACATTTTGAACCACAAAAAAGAGTTTCTTTTTTCGCATTTGTGGGAATAAACTGCTGTCCATCGTCTTTTCATTCGATTGGACATGCAACATGTATAACTCTCTCACCTTCCGGTGATGAGACATCTCCTATCTTCCATTCACAGTTACACACGCCTGTGTTACTTACGAATCAATCCTGGTAGTGGTGGGTGTTTTCAAGCACACCTCCGAAAGAATCTGTGCACTCGCTTCGACTTGGTCGACTATCGCCCTGTAATACTGATACTGATACTGATAGCTACTGAGCAATCGAATGCTTGTTTAAAGTGGTAACTAGAGTTACCGTCAGTAGACAAAGGGTTAACCCTTTGTTAGATTGCTGGGATTGTGTTCAAGGAATAGCACTCAGTACCGTTTGACCAGTACACGTTTACCTCGAACATTATTATAGTCAAATCTAGTAATTGGGAACTGAGTTCAACCCGTTACTTAAACAATTGGTAATGTTTCCTAGCCTACGTTCCAATTTTGTGTTCTAAACTTTTCAGAAATATGACCTTTGCCTTAGTTACAAGAGATCATATGTATAGATAATCGATTGATTAATTTGAAGTCCCATATTTGACCGGTCGCAAGTTTGGCAAAATGCGATGTTTCGGAGAGTCGGTTTTGAGAATTAGTACCTGACACCAAGTCCCACTGTCCTACGAGCGGTGTGATCTACATATTTCCTTGCTGCAAGTTGTTTTATAGAAAGTTTAACAATCAAGCTTCAACTCAATTATCAGTATGCAACAACACGTTTTTATCCATAATTTAGTTAATATCAGTAGGTTCACTCATTCGACATATGGACGAAATTAACGATTCGATATGTGCGTAGTTTGTGACGCCTAAATAGTGATATATATATTGATATATCATTCCATGTCCTCAGACATCCGCGAGAAAATGTTCGTGGCTAACTTAACCATGGACGAGAATTCATGTAGATTATACTAGACCACACTCTGTGTATAAGATATTGGTTTTTGCGGACGCACATTCCAAATGCCCCGAAAGAGGTCCGAAATGTTTCCTCAACAGACATTAATGAAACCTACGCAACTTTTCGCCTACATAGTTTACCATATTCTGCGGTTTCACATAATGAATTAGCTTTTGCAGGCGTGGAATTTCCGGAGTTCTTATAGATCAACGTGTATTAAGTGAGCCATACGCCAGTCTGTCACAC
>JACCGJ010019842.1:0-10935 GCA_013407085.1 Atriophallophorus winterbourni
GGAGCAGCTCGGGGTATGCGGCAGACTATTGGCCTGGATAAAGGATTACTTGACTGGTAGAGTTATAAGGGTTAGAGTTGACGGAGCACTATCCAGCCCAGTAGAAGTTACAAGTGGCGTACCTCAAGGCTCAGTCTTGGGGCCAATACTCTTCCTCGTGTACGCGAATGATATACCCGAAATCGTACGCAGCAAAATCATTTTATTTGCGGATGACATCAAAGTCTGGACTAGCATACGCACCATAGAAGATTGCCAAATTCTCCAAAAAGATCTCGAAGCACTTCATAATTGGTCTTTGCGGAACTGCTTACCATTCAACATCCAAAAATGTAAAATGTTGAACGTCGGTAAATCATTCGAATTTACATACTCTCTGGGATCTCAGCAACTTTCATGGGTTACTGAAGAGAAAGACCTGGGCGTGTGGATTAGCAGTAACCTGAAGTCTTCACGGCACTGTTCTATTGTATACAAAAGTCCTGCCAAATCTTAGCATTGCTCAGAAGGATCTTTGGTCGTTTCTCAAAGCAGATACTCCCACGTATAATTAACACCTATATCAGACCAACAATGGAGTATGCTGTTCGAACATGGTCCCCATGGTTACAAAAGGACATGACCTTGCTGCAACGGGTATACCACCGCGCTACAAAACTGGTGACCGGGCTATACAACAGGCCATACGAGGAGCGGATTGCAACACTAAACCTCTTTGACTTTTCGTACCGTCGTCTCAGGGGTGACTTAATACTGCTTTTCAAAATTCTGCATACAGTGGATCACCCACTTGAACACCTGTTTCATCGGCAAGAAGCACGTGGTAGCAGATAGCATGGATACAAGTTAATTATTCCACACTCCAGATCAAATTGTCGAAGGTTTTTCTTTGCTGTCAGAGTCTGTTTTCTATGGAACTCCCTGCCCCCACATATCATTTGCGCAACAAGCCTGAACATGTTCAAGGCTGCACTTGACAAGTATATGTTGACCAAACCCAACCTTGCACCTGAACACACATGCTGACTTTCCATGTATATAAAACATTTGTGTTGTTTTTATGAATTCCCTATATTTTAATCTGTGGTTACTGTAAAGTATTTACTTTTTGGACCATTAAAACTTTGAATTACTTTGAACTTTGAATTACTTTGAATTAAATACTTTTTGGGGGTGCGCTGTTCAGTACCGCAAGACCGCATTTGTGTCGATTGGCTTACGATAGACCGTAGTGCTTATTTTACCATTCCGCTTTCGCGCGAGACAGTCCAAGAATGGAAGTATCCCTTCTGTCGACTCAATCTCCTTTGTAACTTGGATTTTGGGATCCAGGTTGTTAATGTAACTATGGAATGCTTCCAATCTGTCACGTTTCATGATGACGAATGTATCATCGACATAACGCCACTATATCTTTGGTCGAAGAGCTACATTTTTTAGAGCTAACTCTTCAAAATGCTCCATGTGCATATCCGCTAACACTGGGGAAATAGGTGAACCCATCGCTAAACCTTCCTTTTACTTATAACTCCCAATTAAACAAAATGTGGTTCATATTCAGACAAATTGCAATACCTTAAACGATTTACTGTACACTCAAGTTTGTACGATCTGCCAATATCGCGTCTGAATTAAGTGCATTTTTTGCTAATTCTAAAGCGCTCGTGGTGTCCACGTTCGTGAACAAGGCGCTTACATTGAAGCTAACCATCATTTCATCCTCGTCGAGCGTTATTGTACTCGAACGACGAACGAAATTAAAAGAGTTCTTAATGAAAGAATCCCTGTTCCCGACTAGCGGTTTGAACAAATGAGCGAGATGCTTCGCTAATTCGTGTGTTGGGGATCCAATGCCATCCACGATAGGTCGCAGAGGGACGCCCACCTTATCTGTCTTAGCAGATTTCGGGTAGAGCCTGAACCATAATCCCTGACCAGGCTCCTCTTTAATTTCGCGCAAGTATCTGGAACTCACCCGCTTATGGTTATTCATAATTGACGTGGTTCTCCTGCTGTCAATTACTTCATAAGGACCTTTCGCAAGGTGTGATTAAACTTTATTTCTACATTCACTTTTTGCGAGTATCACGATGGCCGTGCCTTTGTCGTCCCTAGTGCTCGCTATTACCTCTTCCTTCTTCCAGATTAAGAAATGCTCGTTGTTCATCTTGCGTGAGGTTACACCTTTCCGGCTGTTGTTTCATGATAATACTGGTTATACAGTTGCGTAGTGCATCTGCCTGTGTTTCCGGTAAATGAGTTAAGGTAGATTCTACGCATGGAATGAAATCTTCAGGCTTTAAAATCTTTGTACTTGATGAGAAGTTTAAGTCTTTTCCAACAATCTTTGTTCGGTCTAGGAGAGCGGCTTATCTTATAAGTTGATTACTTTAGAATATTGTTTAGCACTGTTATCAAAAGAACTAACAGAATTACATTTTTCCTTCAATGTTAAAAGAGTGGCGAACTTACGTTTTTCTTTCTCTCTAATTTGCTATGTCTGTGTGACCAAGACATTGGCGTGTTTTCCACAGATTTTGCAGAAATCCGCATAAGATAACTCTGCTCGCAATTCGAACTTCAACCTGGAGGCATTCCAACGCGCGTTTATCAGGTTTTCGTTAGCCCTGTGAATCCTTTGTTTTAGAAAAAACTTTGGATGCGGTTTCGACCGCCTTCCTCGAATTGTGTGAATTATCTGGAGGTGTGACCGCCAGATCCCATGGTATGAGTTTGTTCTGTTGACATCTGATGATGATTCGTACATCTGGCTTCTACTTCAGTCATACAATGGGATCTGGTGGTCACTCCCCAGTGTTAGCGTATATGTACATAGAGAATTTTGAAGCGTCAGCTCTAAAAATGAAACACTTCAGCCAAAGATATGTTGGCGTTATGTCGATGATACATTCGTCCTCATGAAACGCGACAGATTGGAAGCATTCCATAGTTACTCTAACAACTTAGATCCCAAAATCCAAATTACAAAGGAGATTGAATCGACAGAAGGGACACATCCATTCTTGGACTGTCTCGCGCGAAAGCATAATGGTCACAGCATTGATCTTACTAATATAGAATTGGAACGACTTCACGCTGAGTCGGTTGAGATAGCAATGGCTGGTAAGAATGCAGTCAATAAGGTGGATGGGGCGGATATCTCAACAATCTGGCGTCCCGTTCTGCAGCGGATAAACTTTAAAGTGCGTGACCCCTAGTATGCGCACCGATTAAGCAATCGAGCTAATCTGTCAGCAGATGTCATTCACATCTACCAGGACCAAAACAATTGAGGGATTAGACGTCATGTAGCGGTGGTTGTGCGTCAGTTGATATTGATCGCGCCTGTCTATTTTAACGAGCGCAACACCCACCATAACCTGTGCAGTTCTTAACCAGCTTGGGATTGGTCAGGTGAATGAAATTTAAGCTTGAAAAGAAAGTTTGCAATGAAGCGGTTAAAACAGGTTTTTGGTACCTTTTCGCTTCTGAACACAGATGCTTCGTCAGTCCAGTGGTGTCGGTACACACAGTGTTCAGGTTAAAATGACATTTTCTTGACAAATCCTGAGTTCTCTAAGATAGACCGGCGATATAAAGACAATTGATCACATAATATGAACCACGTCGTATTTAATGGGTAGCTCTACAAGCAAAACAATGGATTAGTGATGGGCTCACCTATTTCCCCAGTGCTGGCGAATATGTACATGGAGCACTTCGAAGTGATAGCTTTGAGAAATGAAGCTCTAAAACCAAAGATATGGTGGCGCTATGTCGACGATACATTCGTCATCATAAAGCGAAACAGACTAGAAGCATTTCATAGTTATCTCAATGATTTGGATCCGAAAATCTAGGACACAAAAGAAACCGAGGAACACTTCCGTTTTTGGACTGTCTCGCGCAAATAAACAACGGCAAGATAATAATGATGGTATATCGTAATCCATTCAACACAGATGGCATTTTGAGATACACATCTGGGCATCCTAAAGGGTATTTCAGTCCTTAGTGAAATCTCTGTTGTACAATTTTGACCAAATCTGCAGCAATGCTGTTGCTAAGAAACGAGTCCATCAATAAGCCAATCGTCGATTTGCAGATCATGGTTACCCACAGAGCTTAATTAAGCGCCAATTGAACCAAGTTCTACATCCGCAATCGAAAACGGAAAAAGTTTGGCGAGCTACGGTATGTCAAAAGCGCCGCCGAAGGAATAAGTCGAATTTTGAATAACGCGAGTATTAGTGTAACATATAAGAGAGGTAGATCGCTCTGCTCCGTATTAATGCATCTCAAAGATAAGACTCCTTTAGGTTGTGCGACCAACTGCATCTACAAAAACAAATGCATGTGTTGCGCGGATGTTTACATTGGGCAAACGTCTAGAGAACTTTGCATTAGGGTAAACTAACATAGGAAAAGATTAGGAAAGCAACACTACAATCCCAGTGAATATCAATCATTGATTCGGGATTCTACCCTCTCTGAACACGTGTTAGAAACGGCTCACAACGTAGATCTTGATAACGTGGAAGTGATAAGACGGAGTGTGAAATCTTATAAGGAAAGACTTCACGCTGAGGCCGTTGAAATAACAAAGGTTGGGGTGAATGCGGTGAACAAGGTGGATGGGGCGGATATCTCAACATTCTGGCGTTCGGTTTTGCAGCGAATAAGGATTAACGCGCATAACACCTAATGTGCACATGGATTACGTAAGCAGTGGGTCAGCGTACGCTATTCGCACCTGCACACAAGAATAAAAAATTTAGGGATTGACACGGCATTTGGGTGGTGTGATCAATTGTTTTGATCTCGCCTGTCTATCTTAGAGAGCTCATGATTGGTCAAGAAAATGCCATTTAAACCTGAACACTGTTCGTACCGACGCCCTTGGTCTGACGAAGCTTCTGTGTTCAGAAGCGAAACGTTAGCGAAAAAATCTGCTCTAAACGATTCATTGAATACTTTCTTTTCACGATTATAGAATCCAGATCGGTCTCGAATATATTCAAATACCTTGCCGAAATTTAAGCTTGATCTCTGTTCGTACTGACACCCTTGTTCTGTCGAGATTCCTGGTTTATTTGTAACGCTCACGACTGGACCAAATGTGATACCTAAGGGTCCCAGTACAAACAATTCCTGCATCAAATTATCGGGAGTTTTCAATTGAATGGATCGTAACTTGCTGCTGAAACGTCTACAGCTTATGAGCATTGCTAACTTCCACCTTCGGTGATCGGAAAGCCACCTATCGGGGCATAACGGTGGTTCTATATTATAAGCTATTTTCTACGCGTTTTTCAATAATTTGTTTATGTTTGTGAATACCCATCCGTTTGTAATTAATCGGTAAGAGCCATTTTGGCCGACGTTTCGCTTCTGGCACAGAAGCCCAGTCAGAACAATGCTGTCAACACGAATAGGGATCAGGATTAAATGGTATTCAACTAACCAATATTAGACTGGTTAAGAACTACACAACCCATGGCAGGCGCTGAATATGTTTGAGCGTGTTGTGGAGACTACGTTGTTTATGCTTGTGGCTAATCAATCTTGTCAAGCCCTTCGAAGTATTCACAATGTTGATCATGACGGTCCATAATGGAAGCACTGAACTCGAGTTTCGCTCTTATTTGAGCTCATCAGCAGTGCATATCCTCCGCTATTTTCTCTTACTATTATTGTCAAAAGTAGTATCCGTTTCAGATGCTCCGCGTGATTGGTCCGGGCTTTTTGACATGGAGTATGGGATTTAGTTGTTAGAAGAAGAAGAAAAATAGCTTTATTTGTTTCAACAAATTTTCAGCACATATTAACTTAAACACACAAATTTGAGGAAAATACAATTCAATTCAATTTAATGGTCTAAAAAGCATATAGATTTACAAAAACCACAGAATAATATGGGAATTACGAATAACATAAATAGTAAAAACGGGATTTTTTGGTTTACTGAGCAGTTCAGGAATCAGGTAAAAGTCCATAGCACAGAAACTGTTTTCGATCGGATGGTTGGCACATGTATACCCATGAGGTCAAGATTTATAGTTTACTTCGATGCATGAGTTCAAAGTTCCAAGCTGTAATGGTGTAGAATATATAGGCTCAATGTTTGGATGGGTCGACATGAATTTGTCCAAGTTCGATTTGAATATATCAAAGTTGGGTGAGGGTAGGAAGTTCCAGGTAAAACATACACGTACAGAATAAAAATATTTTCGACTGTGTAGTCTCGAGTTTAGAATAAGTACGGTGTAGTCATAACTCCGGCTGGTTCGAGGTGGTATTCGTCTGAATAGTTTATTCAGGGGATGGTTGAGGTTATGCAGTATATTGAACATACGAATAAGACTGCGGTAGCGAAAGTCGAAGAGATTGAGATTTGTAATATAAAATTTGTTGTTTTATAGAAAACTCTGAATTGCCAGTCAAATTTTCAAATCCAGAACAGCTTCAAATTCGTCAATCCGCGACATCGAACGCTGTGATGGTAGTCGACTAAATTTCAGCCTGCAAGATTTTTCAAATCGTTCTTTTTCAGTATTCATTTTGAAATTTCTCCAAACGGCGCAGCACAAATTCCATGTACCAAAATATGAAAAATATGTATCACATTCAAAGCGCGTGTAGAATATCTTTAGTTTATATAGAAACATGTCTAAAAAATAACAACAAAAAGGTTACTTCATTATAGAAAAAAAGAAAAATGCATATACTAAATTAATTTCATTCAAGGCCGAATTGAAGGCCACGCAAAAATTACGCGCGTATACCCGTATTATTTTCTCCATGGTCAGTTTGTGGTCACCACCGCTACTTTATCGTTGTTGTGCTGCTAATCGGCTTATTTAGCTCAATGTGTATTGTGGTCCCAGGGGAAATGATGAACTGATTCAAGATGATAGTGCACAAAAGTGATGATAGGATACGTAGCGGTCCCTTAACTAGAAACTTGTCTTGATCGTGTAATTGACAGCTAAATTTGTCACACGCTAACGAAAACCAGTCCATTAGTGAGTTAACCTCTATGAAATGTTGAGATCAGAAAGTCGACGTTGGGACAAGCTGTACTTTCGGTTCAATAGAGAAATATGAAAGCTCTTGATTTGAACCTGTGAGTGAGGAAGGCGTTGTTTTTTTAAAATTTCAGTTTGGATGCACTGTGTGAAATGTCATATCCAATCTCTGGAAGAACAGACATTTTTCTTGGCTGCTGAACGTAAAGCACGTCGAAAGGTTGAGTACTATCCATCGCTGAGAGCAGTGCGGGAGAATTTGTGACTTCCGAATCGGAATGTTAATCTTTTGAAACGTTACGGAGCATGAAACGTAATGGTTTTGTAATGTACATCCATGGTTACCATCGCCCGAAAGAGGCCAAAATGTGAGTGAAACTGCTGAGGGAATGGATAATGACGGTTACATTGTCGACAACCAACATTTTTTTCAAATTTGCACCGTCTGTATCTTAGTTTGTGCTAAGGAGGTATTCAAAATAAAAAGCTTGCGGAAAAGTCTCGTACGTAGAGAAATAACTTTTGATTCAAGGTAATTCAAGGTTTTTAATGGTCTAAAAAGCAACAAGTTTAATAACAACCACAGGATGGTAAAAATTGAAATTTAAGTGTATGAACAATATAAAAACATAGATTAAATAGTATATAAGTGTTCTGGAAACGAATAATGCAATAAAAATTCGTCTAATTTCGTTTTAAAGTCATGCAAGCTAGTGGCGTGAGCAACGGTTGAAGGTAAACTGTTCCAAGTAAAACAGACACGGACAGAGTAAAAAGACCTTCTACAGTTCAGGCGGGAATGGGGTACGACTAGCACATATTCATGGGTCTGATAATTCCTCCTAACCCTTCGCGTGAATAAATCCTGTAAGGATGGTTCGCGGTATGGAATGTTTTGTAAAGTAAGATAAGGTCTCCTCTGATTCGTCGGTAGGGAAAATCGAACAGATTCAGCTGAGCTATCCTTTCTTTATATGGTTTGTTTCGGATGCTGAGAACTAGTTTTGTTGAGCGGTGATAAATTCGCTGCATAAGTTCCACATCCCTCTTGAGCCACGGAGACCATGACTGCACACCGTATTCCATGACTGGTCTCAAGTATGTATTCATGATCCTTGGGAATATGTTGGGCCTTACAGCCTGTATCAGGAGTGGACCAAAAGAAAAGTGAAACAGTGTGGAGGCAAGAACACACCTTCCACACACGACCCTGCTAATATATAAACTTTTGAATTACCACCGTTAATTTTTGGAGGTATTGATACCTGAGTAAGAAGACGTGAAAATGTAAGCATTCTTGAGGAATTTTAACAACATTGAACGAACCATGCCTTTTAACTAGTTTGAAAGCCTTTTTAAATATGATAAAGTAACGTAAAATGGGATTTTCTTTTCTCGAAGCCTCCGAATCTGTCCAATATCCATGGATGATCTTCCGTTTTTGAAACCACATTAGGATTCCGAGCATAATCAATCCTCTAACGACAAAAGCATCATCTGTCAAACTTGGGCTTAGAAATAGTCTTCGAAATTCAGAAGACAGTTTCTTCGGTAACTTTTACAGTCTTTACCATCGCCTTGATGGTTTTAATGTCTTGTGAGACAGACCTTCTGCGAACATTAAAGAATCGATTTATGAAGTGGCCAAACTAAGATGTTCCTACAGTCTTTCATGATTACCGATAGGATTTATTCATAGATGTATTCATAGATAATATGCGGGTTGGAAAACTATGCCTTACAGGACCCACAAAAATGTACATCGGGTCGAAAAATATTGTTAAAGATTATTATCAAACGTGAAAAATTCTTGTCCTTATGGGTATCTGGTGATTTTTTAAAGCGTCAAATTTTTCAGACTGTACCATGTGAGTAGGTAAACTGTTTCACAACTGCACATTGCGAACAGGAAAAACGCATTTGCGGTAGTTCAACCTGCTTTGCTGTTGGTAAAGTTTAAATTGGTGACCACGTAGATGTGTGTTGAGGGACAGATGTAACAAATGGCTGCATGGATAATTTATTTGGTTCAGCATTGTCCAAATGAAGATTAGTGCTCCTCGTTGCCGTCTGTATTGAGCTGAATGCAATTTCGATATTATAATTCGCATTTCGTATGGATAATTAGAAAGTCCAAAGACGAGTTTTGTCGCTCTGCGCTGTGGGTTTTCCAATAGCTGAATATCTTTTTTCGACCAAGGATCCTATGCCGGCATAGCATATTCGATATGAGGGCGGATGTAGGTTGAAATCAATTTGAAGATTATATTAGCGTCAAATGAGCCTAGTGCTCTTCTGAGTAGATCCAAGTTGCTTTCAGCTTTGCTGGCAGCGAATCGACATTACATAGAGTTTCCTAAGTCTGACGCATAAATCTATTTTAGAGGCGCGTTTAATAACATTTTGACCTATATAATATTCATTGTTCAACTTGCTGTTGAGCGATGATAGGCTGCATTTCCAGGCATTCATTATCGTTATTTCGTTTCTAGGGACCACGCATAAATCGTTTTAAGATCCCATTGGAGATTCTGTACGTCAACGGTGAATTTTATCTTGCGCCAAAGCCTTGTGTCATCAGCAAAAATAAGCACTAGTAACTGCACTATAGTAGGCAAGTCGTTTATATATAAAAGAAACAAGTGCGGTCTGAGAAGTGATCATTGTGAGACACCACGAGCAATTTGAATCGAATCGAATAGCGCAGTTTCTGCTCGCACGTACATCTCACGGGATACTAACAATTATTTAATACATGCATGGAGTTTGCCACCTACTTCGTAGGCAAGGAGTTTCGACAAGAGATTGAGACGATCAAATGCTTTTGAGTAATCAATATAACTAATGTTCACGAAGTTGCTAGTATCCTGTAGCTCAGACCAGGTTTCATTTTATAACAGCAAGTTTGTCAGACAAGATCGTTTTTCCCTGAATCCATGCTGTGCTTCAGAGATTAAGTTATTGATCTCAAGGTGATTCCGCAAGGCATCACAAATAATGGACTGCATTACTTCAGATAGCACAGTAATAAAGCTATCAGAACATAGTTTAAAGGATTTTTCTTTCGACGCCATTGTAGATCGAACTTATCAAGGCAGTTTCATCTGTTCGAAAACTGTATCTTGAACACGTCAGACGTCGGTAATGCCAATTCCGTAGACAGATTATACAAACTATTGGGGTGTATATTATCTATTCCGGGTGAACATGTTTTCTTCAATAATATAGTTTTAACAACGTTGGGGGGAATTCCACCTCGTGAAGAATTGGCGGCTGCAGCTGTTAGAGTTCATAAATTGTCCATGTGTCGGCACTTGTGAGATTACTGATGCCAATCGTTGTCGAAGAACGTTTGCACAATCTTTAAATGATGTCACTGTGCCAGTAGGCGAGGACATAGCGGTATTCCCATTTTAACACTCCGGAGGTTGTTGACGTGTTTGTACAATGCTTTGGGATTCATAACAAATTTTTCGATTATCATTTCGAATAAGAAAGACAAACGTTTTTCGTAATAAAGTGCAGTTGCACCAATTTAGTCATGACGGATCATCCAATTACTTGTACCAGGCCTTGTCACGTTTACAGATCAATTTCTAAGTGCTGTCCTAATAGGTTTTGGACGCTGCTTGTTGCTTATTATTTTCAAGTTTGATGACAAATCAATGATAATACGCAGTTGGTTGTAAAAACGTTTCCCACATTTCCTGAACTGACGTGAGTTAAACTATATCCAATCGAGTGGCAGTAATTAGAGCTCAAAGCAAGTCATAGTTCACAGTTGTATATGTTAGTTGAATATTTTCTGCTGGCTCATATTGATAAATATAACCAAATGTCATGGCAACATCATCACTCAATCCGAGTGGAGCTGTATAGGAAACAGATTCTATCATAAGTTCTTCGT
>JACCGJ010019845.1:0-23046 GCA_013407085.1 Atriophallophorus winterbourni
TAGTCAATAGTTTTATTGTGGTCATAAAAGCTGATAGCTTGTAAGAAACCACTGGGTGGTGTGTACAGAGGGTCGCACAAAGCGTGCTAAAAAGCATACATGATGAGAGAAAAACGGAGGCAAATAGGCCTTATAGCGGGCCATGTTCGCGTATAGCATACACCTTGATTGGACATTTGTGGCTTTTTATAGGGAGAAGTGTCAGCCCAAGACACATTCCCACCACGTCCTCCAGTGCATGACGGACTTGCGGACGGTTGCTTTGGCGTGAGCAACGTTGATGCTTGTAAGCTGGGGAGAAAAGACTGGAAAAAGTGTTATCGATATAAAATGGGGTAGATCGGAATGGCGAAAGATAAACAAAAGTCACTTGAAAGTTGATTGCCATAGGTGTTTGTCTAGGCGTTGCTTAAACGAAGACAGTGACTCAGCACATACCACCTCCGGCGGGAGAGCGTTCCAGACACGGCATATGCGAAGGGGTAGGAAATACCTTCGACTGTTCAATCGGCTGTTCTGATGAGCAATCTTGAGATTGTGCCCACGATGATTACGTCGATTGGATAGAGGCATCAGGGACTTGCAAGGGTGCTGATTCTCTGTGAGAATGCGAAAGGTCAAAAGCAAATCTCCGCGAAGGAGTCGGTAGCGGATTGAGAAGAGACCGCTATACTGCAGCCGTTCTTCGTAGGACATGTTTTGAAGGCCGTTGATAAGCTTTGTTACTCGCCGTTGTGGCCGTTCGAGGGCGTTCATGTCTTGTTGGAGCCACGGATGCCACGCACTGACTGCATATTCGAGCGGGGGGCTGGATGTAAGCGGACAGTAGCTGTGGGAAGAGTCGTCGGTCGAATATGGGAGTGGGTTCATCACCGAAAGGTGAGAGTCAATGCGTCATCCATCCGCTTCATGGCCTCGTTTAGAAAGCAAGTAAATAATACTGCACCTATTGCAAACAAGATCCTAGGGAATCGGCCGCCGATGCTCGCTCTGGGGGCTCTTGTCTTGTATGCTCTAAACTTTGCGGATAACGCAAAAGCTGTACAATGTGAAATATGTTTCAAATGAATGCATATTCGGTGCGGAGTAATGAAGCCACAGACATATCGATAGCTTCAGAAGACAATATGCGATATTATTCGCGTGGTATGTAAGATATGCCTCCACCATCAAATTTTACGCACGGAGGTAGTCGGAATAAAGTCCGAGCTGCATCTACTAAAACCGCTAAAGAGCTTGACGGAGGAAACATAGATAGTGACTCAACCTCAGCTAAGGCAGACACCACCAATCTGTGGAGCATGCTTGTGTGCCATTCGCTTCCTCAACTACAAACCGTTTACAAAATTGTATTAGTACGGATGATACATCGAACGTGCATGAACTCGCCGTTTGCTCGCCTTCAACACGGATTGCTCAACAGTCGGGAATGAATAAAACTTATGCAGACGTGACGTCTAATGGTCTACCCAGTGATCCGGGCTGTGCATTTTAGGCCCAAAGGGTGAGTAAAATAGTCTCAGCTTCATGTACTGAAAATGCTGTTAGATCTTCATTCTCAAAGGAGCCACTTTTGGTTCTCGGAATCGGTGCCTGATTATGGCGAATGCTCGCAAGCAAACTGGGGACACTACTGAGATACGTTTAGGGCAACAACGCACTCCTACAATCCATTTTTTAGAAGCTATTTAATCAAGGGCAGGAAGAAGTTACCATAATTTCTGCATTCCGACTTGGCCGTCAAAATGAGGAGGATAAACCGCGGACACTGAAAATCGTTTAAGCTTCAGACGAGCAATTCCAGATGGTACTACGATTCGTTCATCGTCTCAATGGATAGCCGTTCAAGATACTACGTGACCTGTCTCCTTAGGATAGAAAATAGCCACCCAAGAATTGCGAGCACGGTAGGACGCTAGCGAGGTAGGTCTCCATATAGTGGATTTTCGGGTAGTGAGTAGGAGGATCCACATTCGTTGGAAGCCGCTGTCAATCCTACCCCAAATAATCCTTCTGTGAAAATATACCAAGTAATTCGTTTTAACGTGAGGAGTCTAAGAAATAAACTTGACGAGGTAGCTAGATGGCGCTTGAAATGTTGAAAATTTGTGGAGGCGTATAACATCTCATACTTTCTTCCAAAGAAGTGCACAGACTGCACTATAATCTAACTCGAGCATTAAAATCGCCAGCAAGTACTACTTTGTCGCCTTTCATCAAGAGAAAACGAAGTTCTTTGTAGAATTCGTCATTCAGCTCCTCTGCCCCATAGTTAGTCGGCGCGTACGCCGAGCTCACGAATAGTTTACATCTCATGTCGCTGTGTTTGTTCACTCATTTGTAAACCTGAAATACCGAATCAATGTCATGAAGACGGGTTTCTTATGGACAACATATGCCGATACCTAGTGTCTCTAGAGAGCGGGCTATTCGAGACTGTTGTTCTTATTGTTGTAGGGTACGAACATTGAACGATGCAAGCTTAATAAGAGCACGCGGTCAGAAGAGAGTGTTGGAACTCGACACCTGTCTTTGAACACTTGGCTGCGACGTTATGCATCCAGCATTGATGGTACGAAGTGTAAACGGGAGAGAGGTTGAGGGAATGACATGTGCTTGCGGAGTGGATTCTGAATGGTCGCTTTTGAATATAGCGTTCGTAGTGTATGCGACGTTGTCATCATCGTTGAACATGGGCGAGATACTACCCGGTTGCCTACACCGAAGTAGGGGAGATTTCGTGTAGGGTTCCCACCCAGAGCCTTTAGCGCATTGGCTTTACCAACAAGCCAGTGGAGCTAGAGAGGTTGGCACCTATCGGTTACCGGTAACGGACCAGGCGGTTCTTACGCTCTTTTTCGGAAAATTCCAGTTCGGAGCCCGATAACCCCTTTGTTTTGTTGGTGAATGCAGTTTCATTCAATGCCCGTTTGATACGGCGAGTCACATCCACCGTGTCATGATGTTATCATTGGATTTTTGTGGCTTTTTATAAGGATAATGCTTGCCATGCGAAAACCCACCACATCCTCAGACACCACTGCCGAACCTTTCGATGAGCCCAAAGAATCGAGTCGACACAGCTGGTACAAACATGAAGGTATTTCGGTAGACCAATAGATGGCCAAGGCATCGTTTATTATGAAAGCACAAGCCTGATCCAGGCACGTGGGCTAAAATACTGTCAGGTTGCCCAGGCATAGACAGATATGAGAAAAGAAATAGAAACGGTAGTGAAACTCCGGAAAGTGTCATTTCACCGTTATTTTCATAGTTGGTTGTAAGCCCGATTCTACACAGTTTCCAGGCCGGTGTAGGGCTTTTCTTAGTAGATTTCACCTAGGTCCTTTGGTTAAACATACCTAACCATCAGTTTTCTTCCTATAAGCGGCTCCGTCAATGCCCAAATGTACCGTGCAATATGACCCTATGAGTCAGCGCACGTATGTATGAAATCACGAACCTGATCGAGACAAAGTGCCGCACAGTCGTACACCACAGGTGGGCTAAGATACTGTCAGGTTGCCCAGTCCTTGACAGGTTCAAGGATGTACACAAACCATCACGCCATGTTAGCGTACACCCTTCGCGCGAATAACCATTTCATTATGTCAAACTATGACCTTATTTGCATATAATTTTTCACGCAATAACGCGACTTGCTTATCAAAAGATGTCGGTTTACTCAGAAATTCCGACCAGTAAGCCTCAACATCTAATGGTGAAGGAAGTGACCAATCACTTGAAACGGCAAGGATTTTATATCCTTGTGTCATTCACATTTAGCAACAAGTTAAGTATCATTAGAACATTAGCTGAACTTCAACATACACCGAATGCACTCAATGCATGTTTTGGCAATACACATCTCCAACTTCGAGTCTAGAAGCTACTTTACCCCTTTTGTGACAAGCAAATCCAAAGATGCCGCAGGCTAAATGCAAAGCTGGCTCGCTATATGGTCCCATACTCCTAACTTTTCTCCCTTTCCCTTTTCTACTTACTGCACATGATGCATCATGTTTTGTACACGCATTTGGCTTCTCACACGGTCATTAAATCGTGAAACATTGATATGGTACTAATCTAAAAAGAGATCGTGTCATGCGATCACGTGATTCCTGGACCGCTTTTAAGCGCAGCTGTCTTTCACGATTTCAGGCCCTCTTCTGGCTAATTACAATTTTTTCTCTTTTACACTAAAGTAACATTGTCTGAGGTTCGGTTGGCTATCTTCCTTTTTGTATGCATCATAGCTGCAGGGCTTATTGTTGGATAAATAGGATTTTGCACCCTTTAGTATTATTTATTTCCGGTGTACTCAAAATGTTGGTCCATGCTACTATGTGACTAAAGCATTGATTATAATTCGAGAGAATTCCGACTGACTTCAGCTAATTGCTATCTGCCACTGATAATTGCTAGAATTTTTCATGATCAGCTGTACATAACATGTTTTTTATCTAACCATTGAAGTAAGTCTGTGAAGGTATCAAATGGATTTGGCAAAAGAAGTAAGATCATAGGAAGTAATTCGACCCAGTAATTCGTAGAAATATCGATGTGAATTGACGTTCCGTATATTTATTTGATGCGATTTCGTGTAAATTCTGCAGCGGCACTTGATGATTGTTCTACATCTCATTCTACCCCCCTTTTTATCGTCATCATTGCATGAAACTCAAACACCACCACGTCATATAGATCGTATATAATCTATATGATGACCGACTTGAATTTTGCTTTGCTATCATTTCCCTTCCAAAGCCATACAAGGACATTAAAAAGAATTTTTTCATCTGAAACACTGATATCTCTGTCAGACTCGCTACTATCAAGATCTGCTCAATAGATCCAACCAAACCACCGAATGCCACGCCAGCAATCGAAGGCTCTCGTATACACAAAACAGCTTGTTATACTATTCGCCTGAGATAAGTGATGTAAAGTACTTCACCGATTGAATGTTTTACTTGCACTCCAGTAGCTGTTGTATATTTATCGACTGTGCAAAATATCGATGCTCCTCATTCCACAATTAGCCATGTAAGGCAACAATGCCCATCAAGTAATATATAATTCACTTGATACTTTCACTTAAAAATTATCCATGTCCCCAGTGGTTCAATTTCGAGAAATCTGATGGTAAACTCACAAAACTGGTTTCAGCTTATTTCCGTGATCGACGTGATGAATATTCAAACAATAAAATTCAAGATAACTAAGAATTAATGAATCCAATGCCATCATCGGATACTTTTGCGGGGAATCCATTAACAGATGATAGTGATTCGACGACAAGCAAGCTTCCTCCTTCTCTGGCACGCTGTAAACGAACTCGAGTTTTAAATTCTAATTCATCGCGATCATCGAATGTTGCCGAAAATGAGATCGACGACAATTGCACTTCTAGCGATTCGTCTGATGTTGACGATGCTGATGACGAAGATTGGGTTGCTGCTGATTGTGACAAAAAGGTTGGTTTATCTCTCGTTATTCTTTGATATCTATTTCAGTCAGTGTGACTCAACCGCTTCTGTGCATTGCTTTGAAAACCCTGCTGTTGTTTTTAGCATCAAATTTATATACGCAAACAACAATGACATTTGGTTATTTAACCTGGTTATGCAATGTAAGACATACAAAGCTCTATTCGTTTTTCTTGTTATCGTAATTCCCTGGTTATTATTGTTTTCTTTTGATATCAAATGCGTGATTATAATACCAGATCATGTCAAAGCGCAGATTGTGACACTGACCATTGGGGGTTTGCGCAAAACAGAAGTTTCCCCAGACGATATTTCACCGCACCAAGTTGTCTACTAAGCCAAGGATAGACGTCACTCGCATATGCAAACCTAATCTAGCTGCGCGATTTGCAAAAGCCTTCACAGCCAGTTCAACAAGACGACCCCACTTGAATCGGCTTGAGAAAACTGGGAATCGCTAAAAAATGCTGCATGTGCCGAGCCGCACTTTCCATTTTCAGTCCGAAGAAAGCTCGAACGATCGACTTGTTCGAAGCAAAAGCTTCTGAGATGTTGTGTTATACGAGAAACGCTTAGCATTCTTGAGGTTGAAAGGTATGCCAACAGATGAAAACTTACGACTTCTAGGACCGACTAGAAATAAAATCCAACAGACTGCACGACGGTATATAAATGACTATTGTGCTGAAATTAGCCTCAGTATTCAAAAAGCTGCGGATACTGGGAATTTTCACGGTATGTATGATGGGATCAAGAGAACCATTGGCCCAAACAAACTCAAAACGGCTCCAATTAAGTCTGTATCTGATGACCCGGTTATCGACAAAACTCAGCAGATGAAAAGATGGGCAGAGCGCTTTTCGTCTCTCTACTCTCGGGACAGTATGGTTTTGCTGCATGCACTTTAAAATGTTGAGCGGTATCCAACCATCAAACATCTCGATACTCTTTCTACTCTTGATGAGCTCATTAGGTCAATCGACCGCTTAACATATAAGAAGACCCTTGGTGACGACGGAATTCCACCTGAGCTCATCAAATGCTGCAGAACAGCATTATAACAGCCTCTTCACCATTTGCTTCTCCAGTGCTGGCTGAATGAGTGTGTCCCACAAGAGATGCGTGACACGAAGATCAGCAAGCTATTTAAGAATATGGATGGTAGAGGCGACTGCAACAATTACAGAGGAATCTCCCTTCTGAATCTTACAAGCAAATTGTTTGCTAATGTCCTACAGATCCGGCGACAAGTTTTAGCTGTGTTCTTGCTCCCACGCTGTTCGGCACTTTCTTTGTTCTGCTTCTGAAACATGCTTATTGGATGAGAACAGAAGGCATTTACCTAAGTACGAGGAGTGATGGCAAGCGCAAACCAAAGCACGAAAAGTGCTAATCCGTGACCTGCTGTTTGAAGACGATGCAGCCTTTATTGCTCTCGCCAAAGAGCACCTCCAGTCGCTAATGGACTGTTTTTAGTCGTCATGAACAGAATTTGGGCTAACAATCAGCATGAGCAAGACAAAAGTCATCGGTCAAGGGATTGTATCGCCTCCAATCATCACTGTTTGAAACTGTCAGCTTGAACCAGTACATCATTTCACATATCTTGGTTCAACCATTGCGGATAACCTCTCGCTAGACACGGGGATTGATACGCGGATTGACAACGCAGCTGTTATTTTTTCCCGATTTAACTCTCGTGTTTAGGGTAACCGCAAGTTGACTGTAAAGACAAAGGTGATGGTATACATCGCGTGCGTTTTAAATGCTTTACTGTACGGCAGTGAAACCTGTACCACCCACGCAAGACACGAACGGATACTGAATGATTTACGTCTACGAAGCATCTGTC
Source organism: Atriophallophorus winterbourni (assembly GCA_013407085.1). NCBI lineage: Eukaryota > Metazoa > Platyhelminthes > Trematoda > Plagiorchiida > Microphallidae > Atriophallophorus > Atriophallophorus winterbourni. Next base: position 7,342 of record JACCGJ010019845.1, read on the forward strand.
GTATCTTGAACATATCGTGGATGGACAGAGTGACTAATCTTGAAGTGCTTTCAAACGCTGGTCTACATAGCATGTTCACCCTACTTCGAAGGCGCCGCCTGCGATGGCTGGGCCACGTCTACAGAATGGGAAATAGTCGTATTTTGAAAGATCTACTCTATGGTGAGTTGAAATCAGGAAGTCGGCCATTGAGCACTTGCGGTACAAACACGTTTGCAAAAGAGATATGAAAGCTCTTGGCATTAACCCCGCGAATTGGGAAGAACTTGCTCTTTTATCCGCTCACGTTGGAAGCATTGTGTAAAGCGTCGTGTGCCAGCTGGGGAGGAGCAGCTGCAATTCTTGGCTGCTTAACGCACATCACGCCGCCGGTGTGCAACTGTCGCTGATCGACTGAGTACTGCCTATCGTTGCGAGCGCTGTTTGAGAGATTGTTCCTCCCGAATCGAACTGTTTAGTCATTCGAAAAGCTTTGGAACATGAAAAAGTCATGCGATTGTGATGTACATCCATGGTCGACATCGATCGGAGGAGGCCAATAAATAACCTGTTTGCAGTAATAGGCTACTCCACAGCAAAGTTTACAGCATACTTAAATAAACTTAAATGCTTTGTAGTTCAATTATTACATTATTCACATCCCTCGGCACCTACACTCCATATGGTGGATTTGAGCAACACAATATTTGGTCGTTTATAAATGACCGCTTTACCTGGAATCACTGTGATTCTGAATTTGAACATAGTAGTTCATTGCATGGACCCTAATTAATAGTGGTTTTAACGTCAACTCTTGCTCATTGATTCACATTTTTAGAGTTTACAAATCAGTGTTTGGCTGCAGATTCCTTTGAGCGTTAGTTTAATAATATCCTCTTTTAATTTGTCACTTTCCGTTTGGACCTTGTGCAACCTGACAGTATGTTAGTTTGCATGCAGTCTTTGACTGTGCGGCACTTTTCCTGGATCAGGCTTGTGATTTCATACATACATACCTTCTCCCAGTATAGCCTTACGAATGTGCAATCGTGTTGTGCTTTTGTACTATGCAGCTAACACCATGCTACATTGCTTTGTTGCGGATACGGCGCCGCATTCGAAAGCACACTGTAGTATCACTGCACATTATCTCTATGCCTGGGCAACCTGACAGTATCTCATCCCATTTGCCTTTTCAAACTGTGCCGCATATTATCTGTATCCAGGCTTGTGATTTCATACATATATAATGTAGCAACATTAATCTTTGTGCTGAAACTCCAAGTGGTTTCGATTGTTTATAAAGTTCATTATGTACAACAAAGTGTAAATATTAACACGACCAAGTGTTTTGTACCACGTTTCGAGTTAAAATTAAAATACTTTTTTATCTTGCTTACTCGCTCATTCCGACTATTTCTTTGTTTACAATAATTGATATCACTATAAAACCGGTATGTGTCCGAATCATCTAACATTTCTTACAAAACATCCTCAACATTAACAACCTGTCGCTTCCAAAAGATGTCCATTGTGGCACCGGTTTTCGCCTAAGTATCATGCTGTTTCAAATTGGCTTTTGCTTGGTAGCGCTCCGGTCGTGGAAATCTAGCCAACCAATCGATAGACGATCAGAAATCAACTGTGCATTATTCCGCACGTGTTCGCCCGCTAAATCGTGTCACACCCAACCGTCAGAAACATTCAAATTCGCGTTCGCGCAAATTGTTACCACATCAAGCGCTGTCTAGAAATGCAACCCAGGCATCTGCCAGACGGAATAACGCACGATTTGTTGGCAAGTGTCAGCCCCCAGAACGTTCGCCATCAAAGGAGCTCGCGAAGCCACGCCAATGTTTCGGACCTGGGTGTACGCGTGCTGCTGCTCGACCCGATACGAAATACTGTTCCGACGAATGTGGAATGAAACTCGCCATCCGGTAAACTTGCATATTTTATAACGCTCATCTTTCGGCTTTGGGTAGACCTCTGAGCAGGCCTCTGGGTACAATGAAGTTTGCAAAAGAGATATGAAACTATTGACATTGACCCTTCGAGGTGTAAAAAATCTTACGCTTGATCGCCTTGATGACGCATGCTTTGCTGTTCGACGTGTGTGCTACCCGACGGTAGTTTTTTATCAGGTTGTTGTGACCCATAGGCTCAGTGCTTATCTCAGAATTCTTCAGCACGAAGCGATATCGGTGAAATATTTCACCCAGTCGATAGGGTGCGAGATGAACACAGTTATTTTTCATTTTTAACATGGAAATGACGCTTTTCAGTAGTGTGTGTATGTATGTATGCGTTATATATAAAATCACAAGCCTGATGTAGTCAAAGTACTGCACAGTCATAAGCCTCATGGGCTAAGACAGTTATGGAAGCTAAAATAGAAATGGAAGTGGTAGAGAGATTCCAGCGTGTTTTCGCAAGCAACTCACTATCGCTGGCCTATCAATTCAGCACGGTGTTAGTAGCACAGCACATAATTACTTTACTATTGCGCATCCGTTCACTTTACTATTAATGTATACCGTATAATTCCTAAGCATTTCAAACACAACACTTTTTTAATGATTTCCTTCGTTATTGGAACGTAAGTTGTCAAGTGATGATTGAGTGAATACTCGGCCTTCTCTCAGATAATGTTTTCGCTTACCCCCCCCTTTGTACGTTTTCATGTTTCATTGATCATACCAATGCTATTGTTCTACTATTCACTTTGCAACATTTTTTTAACCTCGATGCCCTTCAAGCCGTCTGGAGGTTCTGTTGCCTGAACGTCTTGGTAAAAGTTGCGAACTTGACCGAAGCGAATCGGTCGCCGAGAAACTGGACAAGTTGCGTCTGGAAGCGATCCAGCGCGAAAAGTGTGCAATGCGCGATCGACTTTTGCAGTTGGAATTGGAACACGAGAACCTGTCCAATCTGATCAATCGCGCTCGCGAGAGCAAACCGGATGCAAGCGAGGCGGCTGCGGTGAGTTGCGCGGATGCGCAATCGTGCAGTATTTCTATGCTGTGCTATATTGATTGGCCACCGGTAGTGAGCTGCATGCTTAAGCACACTTGAGTCTCGCTACCATTTCTATTTTATTTCTATTTTGTTTGTCATATCTGTCTAGGCCTGGGCAACCTGACAGTATCTCAGCCCACGTGCAGTCAGTGGCTGTGCGGCACTTTGACTGGATCAGGCTTGTGCTTTCATACCATACAATACCATATTACGGTTGTGTTCTCGCTTTATGAATACAGCTGGTAACTACCTACTTAACAAGCTTCACCCGAAAATGCGCTGTAGGTTCATTGCTATTTCCTTCTACTTTCGTTCTCTTACCCTACTAGCCCTGGACACTTTGACAGTTTCTTGGCCCACGTGCAGTTTATGACTGTGCGGCACTTTTTCTGGAATTTCGTACGTCGTACGTACTTTTCTACATGCCACCGCTAGTTAATTCTCGCCGTTGCTGTCACAATCGCATAACGGTGTTGTTATGCTTTGTGGCTTTCTCATATCAGAAGCTTTTAGTCAATCTGGTTGAGAAATCTGTTAGAGCTTTTAATACATTTTCTCTGGTTGAATTTGAGAAAAGTCTTTGTTTTGGGTTGCTGTGCTGACTTTAAAACGCTTTTTTAGTACTTCTTAATCTTATTGACCAATCTATTTTACGTACTCCACCAGATTGAGGAGGCCATCCAGGAAGCAGAACAAGCGGAACAACTCGAACCGGTTATTTGCGTAACTTGTTCCAGTGAGGTCAGCATGCGCCACGCTCTGCGTCACATGGAGAAGTGTTTTCAAAAGGCAAGGAAACGCTAGCCACTCTAGTTTCGTATCCCCTGGCTTCGTTCTTAACCTCATTTCTTCCTACTTGCAGATGGAAGGTAGCACAGTCTTTTGTGCGAATCAAAAGGAACAAGTTATGGGCACTCCGTTGTTTTGTGACACCTACGACAATCAGTCCAAGGCTTATTGCAAACGTCTCCGTGTCGTGTGTGAGCATTTCAAAGAACCGAAATTACCCTCGGACACCATATGCGGGTTTCCACTTGTTCGGCATGTTTTCACGGAGTCGGAGGAATTCTGTATCGTCCCGAGGAGCAAATGTTCCCGCCACTTGGGTTGGGAACGTCTTCGACGGGCTCACATCGATATGGAACGCTATCGATGTGTAGGTCGCTGTCATTTTGTTATTTTAACCGTCTTTTATTATGTCATAATTTTTTGCGGTAGGTATCGTCCTACTATCCGCAGCTCTCGGACTCATCAATCCGACCAGTGTGGAACTACCGATACAGTTTGCTATCTCAATCCTCTAGTTGTGTCAGCTTTGTTTTTTGAAGATATTGGTCAAATTGTTTATTGATTCTGACTACAAGTATGTTTGAAAGTATGTATGTATGTATGTATGAAATCACAAGCCTGGTCCAGGATAAAGTACTGACAGTGAAAATTGACTATGACACTGTCATTCGAGCATTGCACTGATTGTGGGATTTAGCTTATTCATAACAAGAAGCTAAATTTCCAATTGCAAATAGGTATTTATTCTCGACTTGCGAAAATTAGTTTAATTACAAAGTCAGAATGAAGTTCAATTATCGGGTCACGGACACTCTTATCTGATAACGGGCAACAACTACGGAACCGGTCGCGTGCGTTTTGAACTTCGTTTACTACACGTTTGTAGATTCTGAATTCAAGTGGCAATCTTTTTATTAGTTACAGTTAGCTGCTCAATTACTTTGCACGTATAAAGTCCTCTTTAATATGTCAAGTCTTGAAAATTCGTCCTTGTATCGCATGTCTCCCTCGCTTCATCGCTTGGGATGTTACACAACACAATGCAGTCCCTTTAAAGCTTCTGTGATGGAATCCTTACTTGATATCTCTGCAACAATGTCATCTCCGTTGTTCACCCTGCGTAAGAGTAATTTCGCTACGGGTTGGATGAGGTATTCATGGCCTCGCGTTGTACTACATAAACAAAGTTGCGTGACTTATGCTTGTTGACGTGCAATTTTGCAGCACTTAACAACCTGATCATATTTCAGCTCACTAGCAGTCTATCTGCTTCAGACTGGTGATTTTAGAACTCTGAAATTTGTATCGTAGAGAACGCAATCACCTTAGCAAATTCAAATGATGACGAAGTGTATAGAGTAAAAACGTAAACTCCCGCGAGTTGTTAATGAAAGTGCATAATGTGTCATATAGTCTTCGAGCTTCAAGGTGAAGACAGCAACACATCCTGATCAATAATTTCTTCCAGCGATGCCTTGCAACTGACACAGATTCCAACCGAGAACGTGAAATCGCCAAAGCCTTTGAATGTTTGCATTTTCCAATAGGATCCTTGGGTTTTATTTAACGATTAAAAAAGTAGAATGAGATTTGTATGCAATCTATTCTAGTAGTTTTTGTGTAATGTTTTGCGTCTGGCACAGAAGGTTCACCAGACGAAAGGTGATCGTCGGGACATGGAATATGACTAAGTAGCATTCCACGCGCCACTTGTGTTTCGACCTTGCCGCTAAGCATTCTATAGTAAGTCTCGGAGGGCGTCAAGTCACGTAGTCAAGACCCATATCAGTGGTCGATTTGCCTAACCCGGCTTATATTCTCTTCAATCCGATACAAGTGAACACAATCAACGTCTGTTGACGCTGTGGCCCGCATGAGCAAAAGTATATAACGAATGGGGTTATGTTTAGACATTTTCAAATATCATGTACTACTTATTTATAGATTCTAATTACAAACAACCATCATTAGAGTATTGTCTAATATTCGAAAATAATCACCGGTGCTGCATTGCACCGGTTTAAAAGCGTCGCTTGGTCCAAATTTATATTCATCCTTAACTTTGTAAAATATCTAATGTAATATCGAGTACAAGATGAACGTTGGTTAAATTTCACTCGCATCTGTGATGAACGCCAGATTGTGGTGATCTCGGCTCCATCATCCTCATTGACTGCAATCGAACTGCTTTAGCAACATCGGTCGCCATAAAGTTTAATATCGCATCTTAGCACATTGACGTTATTTAAATAGACGCTGTGACCTGTAGCTAATACATGCTCAGCCAAGGCTGAATCATGATATTCCGTCGCATATCGAATCTGCCTACTGACAAGTTTTCGGTGTTCTTGGTTTCTGTTTTGAAGTTTCCTGGAAGTGTGGCCTATGGTAAACACAAGAGCCACCTTCACATTCGTGACGCTTGATAAAGGTGTCTCATTTCTGAAGGTGCACAAAGGCTGAAAGGATATTTTTCCTTTCGTATACGTCCTAAGTATTGACGCTGGGTTCAGAATTCTACTTATCGCTTCTAAAGTGCCATTCACATACGGTATACAAACCGTATCTTGCCAATTATTCTCTCATTTCCCTGCCCTGACTATCACCCTTAGTCAAACGAGTAACGTTACCTAAAAGCTTCCCTAAGCGATTGCATACGAAGTCATCATGAGATCACTCCGTATGCGCCACTGTTTTTATATCTAGTAGTTTGAGTTCGGACATTGGCTGGTGGAACAATAAACTTTTGTAGCATGCAACTCACTTGCTTGCACACCGATGGCGTAAGAGCTGAAACGATTTTGATAATGAATGACCGTTTATCTGACACGAGTTACCGATGATGTTCATTTGTGTGAAATGAATGATTTTTCGTACTTCGCTCTTGGTATTCCTTTGTCCAATTATTTCGATTTACATTTTTATTGATTACTTTCTCAGTTTTCCTTATTTTTTATTTTGTTATGTCCGTAGCTTATACGAATGGACGAAGTGTTGCAAGAAGAGCAACGGCTCCAACAGTCGTTGTCCCAACGAGGAGGTCTTTTAGGCGCATTGCTACATCAAACGGTCGATCACAAACCAACTGTTCCGGTTCCAATACCAGCGGAACTGTGGAAAACCTGACGGCATGTACATCGCCCCAGTTCAGCCCTCTCTTCGAGCGCAAAATAATGCATTGAAGCACCACGTGTTTCATATATTAACAGAAAAAGGTGTTCAGTATGTTAACTTTCTGTATAGGTTTGTAACGCAAGATTCTTGTACATTTTTTTATGATCTGAACCATTCACATCTTTTCCCAACAACATCAAGTGTACTTTTACAATGGCTTCTGGGTTACCCCCTCTCCATAACACTCTAGTTCCTATATCTCTGGTTCATTTATTCACGAGGAGACGAGGCCACGTTATCCTAAACCTGTCGGGTTCACGCAAACCTAATTTTAGCGATTGATCTCAAATTAAATTTACTCCGAGTTTTTCTTCCGTGGAGGAAATGACATGTGATTGTATCTCTCGTTTCATTAAACACCAGCGTATGTTGCTACCTGCCTAACCATGCCTACGGATACATGTTGTGATGCGCACCCCCCCTTCACGTACACACCACAACTGGTTTGTGGCTGTTGGCCTTCATCAGGTGAATACATTAAAATCAGGTTTTAGTGAGCCTCGAAACGGTGGTAAACAAAGTTATACTTGTATGACACCGTTGAATAGGGTTCTTACAAAGAACCACGACCTTGAAATACAGAATCACGAAACGCTCCGAGCGCTTGGCGAGAAATCACTTAATATAGCAGTAGTCCTTTCTATTAGTTATATCTAATAGTAGTATTCCTGATAGCAGAAGCTGTATACGGGGTGCATATACCGCAATTATCCAACTAATGTAATCTAATTCGATCTACAGGTTCTAAAACCATTGGAGTTAGCGAGACAATAACAGAGAACGATGGCGCCTTAATCATTAACAAGCACCGCTTGTCTCGTTGAACGGAGCATTTTCATGAGCAATTTTGCTGTCCAGCATCAGATGGTCCATTGTCTTATGTTTCTTGTGATTTAACGCCTCCGAGCGAAGCAGAAATGAAAAAAGTCAAGGCAGCTGTTCCCCATGAACTGTACTCGGTTCTGTAAACGAGGTTTGCGATATTATATCAAGCACTCTAGTTAACGTTTTTTCGTCGGGTACGGGGGACGAAAACTTTTCTGCGGTGTTTGGGGAGAATCTATAATCATACCTATTTTTAAAAAAGACCCGCGTACTTCAAGTTACCATCATAGGGGTATAATCCTTACGCCTGCCATTACCCTGCTTCTTGCGCCTTACATTACACGGGGAATCACAAATTCGTGAAGTGCAAACAGGATTTCGCCCCGGTAGAGGATGTGTTGATCAGATATTCGCTCTTCGGCACGCCCTTGAACATCGCCATGCTTGTAGGCAGCGTTTTTACTGTACGGATATGAAACCTGAACTCTGGGATAAGAAGGAATAAGATGTCTACAGGTCTTCGAAAATCGCCCTCTCTGCACCATCGTTGGAGTTACTTGGCACCATCGAATACGTAATGCAACTATCCGTAACAGAATCTTTGGTGGCGAGGTAGACATCTAAAAACAAGTTACTGCGCCTAGACTTTGCTGGTTAGGCCACCTATTGCGAATAGGAAATCATCGTTTTTGGTCGCCACTCCTAACTCGGAATGGCGTCGTTGTAAGGGCGGCCAAACTCTGAATTAGCCCAAGAAAATGAATGCTGTTAAACTAGCTGCGCTTGTTGCGATCCGTCTTCCAGGTTAGAGTACAAAAGATGAGAATTCGCAGTGGCTACTTACCCTTAGTGATATGGCTCAAAATCGTGTTCATTAGCGGTCTTGTTGTAGACATCTTGGAGTGTTTCATTAATCTTGTCTGTTGTAAAATGAAGTGGCGAGGAAAGCTTGTTATGATGCCTAACAGTGAAAGCCGCAAGGAAGCTATCGTGCTCTTGTCGCTCTACTCGTTCCCAACACATGCTTGAATATATGTTCGATTCAAGGTGTAGGCACCTCGTCCCAGTGTCTGTGCTTAATTTTTTTATAGTTACAATAACATTTTAGGCCCCACGCTTCCCTGTATCTTTTAGAATTTTTCAATATGTCATGGTTGTATTGCACTTAAGCACTAGGTTCTTGATGCTGGACCTAATCGCTATGAAGTACGGGGCATTAAGTTTTTGGTTAATTACGGGAATTTGGTCAATCTATTGCTTCAGTTTTTAACATCTTGATGCACAAACCTAAACCTATGTGCTCATCTTCATCTGTATGTGTACGCTCTAATCTGTGAACGTTGAAAATTTGGTTAGTTGCCCTGCTTATCTGAATGATAAGCGGCAGGAATTCTCATTCTTTAATCTGTTCGGGAATGAGCAATATAACTGTTCATTTTTATTCATGGAGGAGCACTAGAAAGAACTAAGGAAGTCTTGGTAGAATATTTCTGTCAGAAAGAGATTAAAAACTAAAGTAATGTGTAAGAAACCAAGGAGGCCATAGTCGGACAGGAGATGAGAGCTAAAGCACAAGATTATCAAATGATTTGACAAAAAGAAGAAGGTAGGGTTTCTGAGCACATTGTCTATCATGAAACTTTAGAATATGTTTTCGGTGTGGTTTCAAGGCTCTGGGCTCGAAATAACAACCGAGCTTTAGGAATCGAAAAACGTACTCCGTCGCATCATTATATTGATTGACTCTCACTTTTTCAGCGTCCAGAGAATTCAACTACCACACGGTACCAAAAAGATGTTCATGGTCGATCTAATAAATCTAGCTTAATCATGCATCTCTAAACTATGTAGATGTTAAAATCATTATTTTGCATGTATTTCCATCACATCCTACGTCCGGTTTCATGCTTTTCGCCCTCATCAATAGGGATCCGTATGCTTTAAACAGTGGGAAAATGGTTAACAAATTGAGCTTGTATGCAACCGTTGGATAAGGTTGGCACGACCAAACTGTTCAATCACGTGTACCCACACAGATGTGATGTGGTTCAACCCGTGGTATTTAACCATGATCTCCATTTGCATGCGTTGCCGTCGTGCACATCCCCACGACCGGTTTCGTGCCGTTTGCACTCATTTCGTAAGTACAGTTAGATCAGAATCCGCATGCCTTGAAACTGCAGAAATGGCGCAGTGACTCCTAAGACCTCCTCTCTTTAACATGATTGCGGTACGATTGACACATGTATTATGAATGGGTGATATTCTCAACGTGTAAGTCCATGAACAGCCAATAGACATAACCTCGTGCCATGGAGTTCATCCGCTTCATTCCAGGATGAATAGCATGAAATTGTTTTAGGGATAATCACACTATTTTCAAACATCAGGCATTCGTCCACCATAGAGGATTCATCACGACGATTTCGAACTTATTGGAGCTCAGCATTTTTCATAGTTTGAGGCCAGCTGATTCTGCGGTATTCGCACACTTGCTGATGTAAAGGATCCTCTAGCGTTGCTCTTCGTATTTTGTCGACTGTTACTGGTAAGTTCTTTGATTTACAAGCGAGTACACATCAGACATCTTGCCCCATAGTTGTCTGAGTCACAATATCTTCTATTTCGTTTTTCTCCGCTATCAAAAGTGAGAGGGCATCCGCTTGGTCAATTTTCTCGTTTGAAGTGTACTTGATATCAAAGATATAGCCCATATGTATTGTTGACCATCTCTGTAAACTGGAATGCTTTTTTTGACGCAAAGATGACGAGTAGTGGCTTGTGATAAGTCAGTAGTGGTAACTTTCTTCTATATACAATTTGTAGAAATTCTGTACCACAAAGATACTAGCTAGTGCTTCTTTCTCAATTTGACTTTAGTTTCGTTCTTCTGGGGCCAGAGATTATGCTGAATGGGCAATAACTTTGTCGGTTCTTTCAGGGAAATCTTGTGATACGATGGCTCCAATCCCATAGCTGGATGCGTCTGTTGCCAATACGATGGGCAATTTTGCGTCATAGTGTGTAAGAATGTTCGAAATCACCATTGCTTTGATTCATTCAAACCATTTTGAGTTTTCTCAGAAGACTCTCAGTTGACATCTCTATTCAAAAGGTCGTTTGAGGTCCTCGTTGCTCAAGCATCGATGGTTAAATTCACCATGGTGATTGACCAATCCGAGAAATGAACGTAATGTGATGACATCTTTCGGTTGTGACATTTTCTGAATCACTTCGATGTTACGGGGATTTGGGCATTGTCAAATTTGATTGATGTTAAATCTATGACAATTTATCGAATCCATGAAAAATTCACATTTCTTCGCCCGGAGACGGAAACTATACTACTTTTCGCGCTATACGATTGCGTAATTCGACAACATTTGAACCCATAATAATTATGTCAGCGAGACAGACGTCAGCATATGATAGTCTTCGGAGCATTGTGTCCATTATTTCTTGAAAGATGGCGGGGCCGTTTTGACTGCGAATGGTAAGCCTTGATATTGAAACAATCTACGATAAGCGTTGATAGTCAGTAGTTCTCTGGATTCTTCAGAGACTTCAATTTGATTATAGGCTTCCGAGAAGTCTAAATTGCGACACATTTACCACCATTCGGTCTGGGAAAAATTTCTTAAGATAACGGCAGCGGATATTGATCGTCAACTGTGACAGCATTAAGGCCAGTATAGTAGTCTGCACAGATACGTAGAGTTTCATTTGGTATTTTGACCACCACAATGGGTGCGCCCATGATGATTAGTTCACATTTTTGTGAACTCCGGATGCTTATAGTCTGTCCAGTTCTTTGTAAACGCTTTCCAGTAAAACGTAAGGTATTGGTCGTTTAGGGCGAATGACTGGATTTGCTTTTGTTACCAGTGTTAATCGTGCAGAAGTTTGTAGACAGGGTCCCAACCCTTCTAGGAAGACGCTCGGGAATACAATTTGGAATAGCTTCATCGGTTGATAATTACTACATTGCACACAGACCTTAGAGGAAAGTCTAGTAGTTTTAGTCTGACAAACCAGACCAATGAGGTTCAAGCTCGGGTTTATTGAAACAAAACAAATGTCTTGAATTTGTTTGTCACAGTAAATAACCTCCAGAATATTTGACCTTCAAGTTGGAGTTTACCCCCGGATGCACGCGTCGGTTCCGGTGACGGTTCATCTTCCGACGGTGTCTTTCGACATTATTGTGATAATGGTGGCAGTATCCACTTAGAAACGTACGGGCGAGTCATTCAATACCCGGGATATCAATTATAGTCGAGTGAACACTACTTTTATAAAATATTAAATTGATATTTCTAGAATGTCGGTCGATAATAATTGTAAACTTCAATCAATTTTCAAACCGATCAGTGAGTTGGAATATCTTCACTGATCAATATTAGTATCCAATTTCCGGCAAATCATCATTTCGGGTTGTTTTAGAAGCAGTGTCTTCTAACATAAACACAGTCGATTCTAACATTCTTACTCCATTCACACTCGTTCTACTACCACAAACTTTCCTAGACATTTACCTAGTACTCACGATCAATTCTGTATTGAAATCATCCAATATAACTACAAAATTCTTTCCAATCAAGCTTTTAATGATTCTATTGAGAATATCGTAAAAAGCGACCTTTGAAGCTGGAGTGGAAGGCAGACTGAAGCGTTGCGATTCACATATTTCGTGTCATAGATTTTTTTGTTATTCTTGATAGAAAGCATTATGAATGGCTTCTGTTGACAAGGCAAGTCCTGATAGTAGAGTACCACCAACACATCAGTCAGAGGATCAAGTCCATCCGTCTCAACAAATCCTGATCCAATACGCTCTTGAATAGCCGTTCTGGTGGTAGGGACGATAGCTGGTTCGGCAGCGAGTGTGATTGATTCAAATTCAAAGATTTATGGTTAAAAAAGTTAATACTTTACAACACCACAGGATGACGGTATTAATAAAACATGAAAAAATACAATAGTATAAAAGCAATAGAGAATATCAAATGTAAGGCTCACGAATGTTATTCTTTTGCATATGTAAGTCCAATTTCACTTTAAACGCCGCCAGGCAAGGAGAGTCCACCACATGTTGGGGTAGGGAATTCCAAAGAAATATAGCACGTATGGCGAAAAAATGGCGCCGACAGTCAATACGGGAACTTGGGACGTAAAGGGATAAGGTATGTCCGCGTGTCACTTTCCCATCACACACATCAAGCAAGTGTTTTAGTGGATGTCCTTCGGTAGACACAATTCTATAAGTCAGAATAATATCGCGTCGTATCCTCCTTTGGGTAAAGTCGCATAGACCCAGACGTCGCAATCTTTCGGTGTACGGAACATTGCGAAGACCCATCACTAACTTTGTTGCTCTGTGATAGATTTTATCGAAGAGAGCAATATCCTTTCGCAGCCAAGGAGCCCAGACCTCTACCGCATACTCCATCGTAGGGCGAAGGTAGACATTCATTATCCTTGGTAACGTTACCAGAGAGAATCTTCCAAATATTCTTCGAAAGATACCTAACAATCTGTTTGCTCGTCGATATATGTTCTGACAGTGCGCTGTGCTCTTCAGGTTCCCGCTAATCCACACTCCAAGATCTTTTTCTAACGAGCTCCATGCTAGGTTTTCAGTTCCCAATCGATATGTCCAAGGAACATTCTTGCCAAGATGGAGCATCTTACATTTCTGTATGTTGAATGACATGTCATTCATGGCCGCCCAATTCGACACGCTGTCCAAATCCGTTTGCAGTTTCTCACAATCCTCTGCAGAACTTATTGGCGTCCAAATTTTCATATCATCCGCGAACAGGACCATTTTGGACGATATGAGGGGGGGTAAATCATTTATGTACAACAGAAAGAGGAGCGGGCCTAGCACAGACCCTTGTGGGACTCCACTGGTGGTTTTGAACGTTTGGGATAGCGCTCCGTTAACTTTAACTCGGGCGTCGCGATCTGACAGATAGTCGCACAACCATGAGAGGAGTGGATCACATATTCCTAAACGCATCAGTTTTTGAAGAAGCAAATGATGATTGACTCTGTCAAAAGCTTTCGAAATGTCTAGGTAACAGACGTGGATGCAAGAACTTTTATCCATCTCCTTTGTCCAGTCGTCTAACGTGAGGAGAAGATTTGTGAGACAAGATCGGTGTGATCGAAATCCATGCTGCGCTGGCGAAAACAAATTATGCGATTCGAAGTGTGCAACTATTCTTTCCGAGACTATACGTTCCATGAGCTTAGCAATAACAGGTAAAAGTGTGACGGGACGATAATTTGCAGCGTCAGATCGGCAACCGCCTTTGAAGATAGGTGTTATCACGCCGGACTTCCAATCTTTCGGTACAACTCCCTTAAGCAACGAATAGTTAAACAGGCTGGAGAGCGGTTCACAAAGCTGACGGTGACAGAACCTGAGCACATCCGGTGTGATGCCATCCGCTCCTGGGGATTTTCTTACCTTTAGTTTGAGCAAATGACTTGCAACAATCATTGGATTTATCGAAATATCGCACAACGTTTCGATTCCTGTTTCAATTGAATACTCAGAACGTTCCACTAAAACCTTTGGTACGAACACCTTAGAATAGTAAATTGCCAGAGCATTTGCGGTTTCTAACGCTGTTTCAGTGAGTTTTTCGCCATTCTGGATGGGAAAAATACCTGGTTTGACTTTTGCTTTCGCGTTCATGATTTTGTATAATAACTTAGGGTTGCGTTCCATTTTCGACAGGAGCATCAATTGGTGCGCTTCCTTATCCTCTCGAATAAGCGCAGTCACTTTGTTGCGTAACATACGGAAATGTTGCCAAGAAGTAGAAGTAGTGTTGGCTTTATGCTGCACCCACGCTGCTCGCTTCAGTGCTATCCACTTTTTTGTTCTGCTGCGGACAACAAAACGAAGTTCATCGACGCACCTTTTCTGAACGATCTGCGAGTTCTCGTCTATCTTCATTTTCAGAAAACCTACAAGCTCGTTCAATTGCGAGTCAGGGGTTATATTGTCCGTCTGAAAGTGCGGAATCTGCACGAGCGATTTACTCAGGGCCAATTTATCTACCCGTCGAACCACCCCATTCGGAGTAAGCGATTGCTGAGTACTGCAAACATAGTCGAACACAAGCACTGAATGGTCGCTAAGACCCAGTGGAGCCTGGAATTCGATCGCTTCGATAGATTGTTCCTCCGATGTTAACACCAAATCCAAGACAGAGGGGCGGTTAGAACCTCTCCTCCGGGTGCATTCGTGAACATGGTTGTATGATGAAGGGTCTTATCTGATCTGCTCAAGATGTTTATCCAGTTTGTTTATCAAGCTCCTTGCATTGAAATAGACCAATCCATATACCCTGAGCCCTCCGAAGGCATATTATCAGAGCCTTCCAATGAACCTTTAGCCTCATTTTCACAACCCGGAAATCCACGATGTGCACTCTAATATCCCATGTGTCTTTCCGCAGTATTTATATTGGCAGTTTATCCAGTATCTGCTGCTTTTAATATTAATAACCACACAGTTATATTGAGTATTCTCTCGATGAACGAGCTGAGATATATGCCAGACCCGTGTAATATGGAGTCGTAGCTGTTACTAGTACCCAATTTGACAAACGATGATATAGCTCTTTTCTTTAAGCATTTTGGTCCCAACTCTTCTATCACATGCGATTGTCCCACATTATTTTTGCAACACGTGGGTAAATTTTAGATGCTCTGTATTCCACTTCGTAGAAATCTTCTGAAGTTCTTACACGATTCGGCATAGCCTCGAAGCGACATTGTAACAACATTGTTTTAATGTACATAACAATTGACCTTGATATTACACTTCCCGTTGATTCGTGCCCCGTGATTGCTTCCCTCTACCTTCGTGCACCTTTTGGATACCGCGATAAATCTTCCATC
>JACCGJ010019848.1:0-17416 GCA_013407085.1 Atriophallophorus winterbourni
TACTTCGGAACGGTTTCCTCCTTCGTAGATCGGGGTAATGATGCCATTCTTCCAATCACAGAGAATCGACACTTTGGGTTAAAGATATGTTAAACAAGTAGGTGAGGGGCGTACACAAAGTATAAGCACAGTTTTTGAGAATCAGCGGGGTAATTTCGTCAGCTCCGAGAGATTTTTTCTTGTTGAGATTTAGCAATGTACGGAGGACACTGTACGAGGTAATAGTTGGTTGTTGTAAAACGTTTTCGGGTGATATTACGATAGTTAATGGACAGGTAACGGTGTTTCCTGGACTGAAGATACTGGAGAAGAAATGGGCTAGAACTTCGGCGGATTGTGATGCAGTGGTTGTTGTTTCATCACGTGTCTTTAGAGTTGCAACCCCTGGTTTCACCCTAGATTGGTTATTCATGATCTGATTGTGAATTTTGGGGTTTGATTCCATTTTATTGAATAAATGTTTTTGATAATTGAATTTGTTATCAACAACAAGTTAGTTTATTTTATTTCTCAGCAAATGGTGGTATAATGTCGACGAGCCCGCCATGCAGCATTTCGCAGTCAACCATTTTCGTGTTCGGCTTCTCAGCTTAAACGTATATCCCTTTTTGCACCTTTGGAACAAGATGAGAATACATTTCAACGGCAAATTTAAGTTAGTTTGTTATCCACTGCCATTGATCGTGCACCTCGTGGGACTTAGGACCAGGGTCTGTGTCGTTCTTAGGAGTAGTTTTAGGTTGTGAAAAGTCAATTTTTCTAATCACCTTGTTGATGTCACTTCTTCTGATTGCTTGGCAAATATAATCAAACGTAATAACTAAGTGATCACTGAGTCCTATTGGAGCTTCATAAGTGAGACTTTTAATCACGAGCTCTTCATTTATCAGTATTAAGTCCAAGATAAATGACGTATCAGTACCACGAAATCGGGTATTGTTGAAAATATGTTTGTAGAGTGGAATTTCTTCCAGCATTTAAGGAGTATTCCGGATGAACTGAATTTCCCTTAAAGTTCGGCAGAATGAAGTTTCTTATCAAACGTCTGCTGTGGTATCTTGTAGCCGCTAAGCGTATATTTGCAACTAATGCTTCTTTGGCTGAGGGCGAACGAAAAATCACACCCACCATGCATTTTTCTCCTGCTGTTTCATTTAGCGAACACCATAATGTGTTTGGCAGTTGTAAGTCGTCATCAGTGATCTCTTGGCAGAGCAATCTTGGAATGTGGTAAAGCGTAACACCACCTCCGCGAATCAGGCAATCGTAACGAAGTAGAGACATACCCTCAATGAAAACTTCATTGTCTGTTAAAGTTGGATGAAACCATGTCTCAGTTACGACAATCACGTCTAGTGAGTGTGTGGTAGTTAGTTCAGTCAATTTGTGTAGTTTGTTTGTCAAGCATTGGGCATTCGTATATAAAAATTTGACAGTCGATGTTGATAGCAAGGACGGTTCATGAAATAAAATTATTGGTCGTTAGGTAGGTAATTTTCTTCTCCGACTCCGGTATAGTCGACCGAATTCCGTTTTTTCACGAGGTTTGGATTTTTCACTCTGTTCAGTATTTAAACCTTCTGCATCATCCTTGTTAGCATTAGTTTTGAGGCGTCTAGGAATAATTTTAATCTCTCTGGGCAATTTGTTCCGAAATTGCTTCCAATTTTTAAGAACGGCATCAGCCATTCTGTCTGTCATAAGTGTCAGTTTGAGGAGGCGCGGAGCTTTACCGTCCTATTTCGGTGATGTCGGGATCCTAAAAGTATTGATTACAGCAGTATTATTATTTTGGTTAGCGTCACTAATAAATTTCCATTTTTGTATGTCGTGGGTGTAGTTACACTTTACATGTGGACTATCAGCTGCTTCAGGAACGTTCAGGATTATAAGACTACGACTGTCGCGCTCGTTTACTTTCCCAATGTTCATATTTAGTGCCGATTGTGCCGTTCTGACCAGGGTATGTCAACAAATATACGTGGTGTGTTTCTTTACCCTCTCGCAACAAGTATACAGCTAAAAGTATATCCTGTAGTTCTTTATCTTTTTGCGACACTACCTTGAGGAATCTCGGTTTACCTTGGTGTGGCGCTTGGGAGCTCGAGTCAAGCAAATAAGTGAAACCGGATTGGTTGTTTTTAGACTCATCCTAGTGTACACTTCCGACCATTCGGTTAAATCATGCTGCTGTCTAGTCGCTAACGCTTTTGACCGTGTTAACCACAGCATACTGCTACAAAAATTGGAGCACCTCGGGGTGTGTGGCAGATTATTGAAATTCATGCAAAATCATTTTATTTGCGGATGACTTCAAAGTCTGGACTAGCGTACGCACCATAGAAGATTGCCAAATTCTACAAAAAGTTCTCGAAGCACTTCATATCTGGTCCTTGCGCAACTGCTTACCACTTAACATCCAAAAATGTAAAACGTTGAACGTCGGTAAATCATTCGAATTCACATACTCTCTGGGATCTCAGCAACTTTCATGGGTTACGGACGAGAAAGACCTATGTGTGTGGATTAGCAGTAATTTGAAGTCTTCAAGGCAGTGTTCTGTTGTTTACAAAAAGTCTTGCCAAAGCTTAGCATTGCTCAGAAGGATCTTCGACAGTTTCACAAAGCAGATACTCCCACGGATATTTAACACCTATATCAGGGCAACAATGGAGTACGCTGTCCAAGGATGGTCCTAATGGTTACAGAAGGACATGACCTTGCTGCAGCGCATATGCCATGGCGCTAAAAAAACTGGTGACCATGCTATATAACAGGCCATACGAGGAGAAGATTGCAACTCTAAACCTCTTGCACTTTTCGCACCGTCGTCTTAATGGTGACTTGATCCTGCTGTTCAACATTCTGCATACGGTGGATCACCTAATTGAACACCTATTTCATCGGCAAGTAGCACGTGGTAGCACATCGCAGGGCTACAAGTTAATTATTCCACACTCCAGATCAAATTGTCGAAGGTTTTTCTTCGCTGTCCGAGTTTATTTTATATGGAACTCTCTGCTCCCACATATCAATTTCGCATCAAGCCTGAACTTGTTCAAGACTGAACTTGACAAGTATATGTTGACTAAATCCAACCTCTCACCTAAATACAAGTGCTGACTTTCCATATTAATAAAACATTTGTGTTGTTTTTATGCATTCCCTATATTTTTAATCTGTGGTTACTGTAAAGTATTTGCTTTTTGGACCATTAAAACTTTGAATTACTTTGAGCTGCCTCTGACACATTGGTACATATAATGCTGAGCAAAACCCTTATTGAATCTGTTTTCTCAAACATAACACTTGAGGAGGATGGCATTAGTTTTGATTCGGTTGTATCTATCTCATTGGTGTCTTGTAGCAATATTTTGGAATATATGGGGGCAGTAGTGGTGTCTAAAGATGAATTTGAATGTTTTCCTTTGTTGTTGGTTTGATCATTAGCTCGATTGAATTTCTCATTTTTGCAAACTGGTTTTCCATGTGCGACATTCTACTTTCCATTTCATTAGGCTCTTTATCTACAGTCAAGTTTTTACTGCTGTGGTGGACGTCTTTATTGGAATGTCTACAGCTAGTACAAACATAACAAATGGATGGTGTTTTTCACCGTTCACATGCCTCACACAATCATCAGTCAAATTCTCATCACATGACGCGTTGAGAAACAAAGACTGGTAAGAATGCAGTCAACGAGGTCGATGGGGCTAATATCTCCACAATCTGGCGTCCGTTTCTACAGCGGATAAACATTAACGTGCGTGACCCCTATTATGCGCACCTATTACGCAATCGAGTTAATATGTCAGCAGATGTCATTCACACTAGCCAAGCCCAAACAATTGAGGGATTATACGGCACGTAGGAGTGGTGGTGCGTCAGTTGATATTGATCGCGCAGCACCCACCATGGAGTGTGTAGTTCTTAACCAGCTTGATCTCTGTTCGTACTGACACCCTCGGTCTGATGAAGCTTCTGAGTCAGAAGCGAAACGTTACCAATAAACTGCTCTCACAAAATTTCTTTTTTCATGATTATGGTTCCCCGATCGGTCACGTACATTTTCTATTACATTGCTGTACCCCGGCTAATTAATACTCCAACACGCATAACACCTAATTTGCACATTGATTACGTAAGCAGTGGGTCAGCGAACGCTGTTTGCACTTGCACAGAAAAAAATAAAACATTTTTGGATTAACGCAGCATGCGGGGTGTGTGATCAATCTATCTTAGAAAACTCAGCATTTGTCAAGAAAATGCCATTTAAACCTGAACCCTGTTTGTACCGACACCCTCAGTCCGACGAAGCTTCTGTATGCAGAAGCGAAACTTTACAAAAAACCCTGATCTAACCATTTCATTACAAAATTTATTTTCATGAATATGGACTCCCGATCGGTCTCGAATACATTATGGCGGTTTGCCCGACAGAGAACGAATATTAATTGAACGCAAATTCGGAATAAATATCAATTTTTTTCAATCTTACTAAAGATAATTTCTATCTTAAACTGTGTGTTCTTCGTTCGCACTGTAAATGAATTCTTGCCAAAGTGTTTCAAATGATTTCGACACATGATTTCAGGTACCGCAATTTGTGATATTTACGATAATTCAATATCATGTTCATAAAACAAGCGTTATATTTTATATTATTTTTATATCTGGAGATAATAAAATTCGTTCGAAATATATGAGTAATATTGTAGCGGGCGTTAGGTCATTTCAGGTCAACGAATGGCAGCTGGCGCACATCTGGCTAATTTTCACATTTGGGTCCACCATTAACCACGCCCGTAAATCGATTGTATCTCGCTTCGTCCCTCAGGTCAACCTGTCCAACGCTAATCTCGTTCAACCACTAATCCCACAACACAAGAGAGCCGATTGATCAAAGGCGTTTATTAGGCAAATGTGAAATATCCAAACACACGTTTTTATCCTATTGGCAAACAAAAAATCTCAAAGGTGATCTTCAACATGTCTGTTCCGGTTGACACTTCGATCTGATTTGTTAGTCGATTTCGTGCCAACCGGTACAATTCAAGCCCTTACCACACAGGGCTTGTTTGACCGACATTGACGAATCGCATATCGTTCTATTGCGGCTGACTGTGTATATCTTCACATCCTTCCGAAGATGTCGCTCGAACCGTTCGAATGCAATCAATCCGAAACCCGAAATATTATGGGTTCGTAATTGTCGTCGTCGATCTTTTCGGCGCTTCTTGCTGTTGTGTTGTGTCGGAGGGTGGAGTTCTGTATAGCATTCGAAAGCTCGTAATTAACACACATCGCTAATGCACTTATCACCTTCACATAATATATGATAATTCGAAGACTCACTCACTCACTCACTCAGCCCTCTCCGTGCCGGGTGGCACATGAGGCGAAGACAACTTCACGCCAGTGGTTCCGGTCTGTCGCTGCTTCCGTTGCCGTCTGCACCGTGAATCCTTGTGCATGTAGTTCGCGTTCCAACGTTCGCGCCAAGTTTCGTTGGGCCGTCCCCTTTTCGTTTACCTTGCGGACGCCAGTGAATGGCTACCTTCGTATGCAAACTGGGATCCATCCTGCATACATGACCGAGCCACGGATCTGTTGTCATCGTTTCCGTAGCAATGTAGGTTTTACGGGATAGGGTTGCTAGCCCTAAGCCCAACCCTCCTCCTTTCTCAGACGGGCTTGGGACCGTCCTTGGCGGAGTTGATAATTCGAAAACTTATCAATAAATCACGGGAAATTCTTAGGACCGCTTTTTCGATGAAATTAAAGAATAGTAAAGCCATTCACACTCAAACCAAGCCTTATGTCTAAAAGCAAATTTTTAATATGTCGTTCATGTTTAAAATCTTCCATGACAGTAATATGGTGACAAATGTATAGGCAAATTAAGCTATGCTTATACATTATACACTGATCATGTAGGTTCGATAACACGATGCAATCGTATATATGAACGATATAGTAGAGGATATTGGATGCAACTTGATACTATTTGCCGATGATATTAAAATATGGAAACGTGTCAGGTCTGTTAATGACTGCATGACATTACAACGGGATGTCTGTAACTTATTTCGTTGCTCCTAGTCAAATGATTTACCATTTAATCCTGCGAAATGTAAAATGCTGCGGCTTGGAAAATGTCTGCATCACACGTATCAGCTTGACACGCAAGATCTCGTCTGGACCACCGCAGAAAAAGATCTCGGTATCTGGGTGTCGTTTAACCTTAAGTCTGGAAATCATTGCCGGATAGTGTACAATAAAGGTTGCCGTATCGTGAGTCTTCTAAAAAGAATATTTAGGAATTTTATGCCCGAAACCCTACCCCGTTTAATTAATACGTATATACGTCCTGTTGTTGAATATTCCATCCAAGCCTGGGCACCATGGCTGAGGAAGGATATCGAACTACTCGACAAGATTTATCATCGTGCGACACAGTTGGTCTCCCGGTACAGAAATTTGCCCTTCAAAGAGCGAATGTTAAAACTCAATCTACACGATTTTACCCAACGACGGATACGTAGTGACATCATGTTGACATTCAAAATCCTGCATTCTGTAAACCATTCCCTTGAACACTTGCTAAAGCCCAATGACCTTACTCGAGCACGAACACATTCAAAGGCTTAAAGCATTCCGCATTCTCGATTGGATATACGTCGTAATTTTTTCTCGGTAAGAATTTGTTTCACTTGGAACTATTTGCCTGAAGAAACCACACGCTCGAAATCTGTTTCGGTTTTCGCTTCCAAACTCGATGAGTTTATGACGAACAATGCGGTATGTGACTGTCCCTATTGATGGTTGAGAGATTTCATATTTTGTTGTTCCATTAACCTTGTCATCACATGGTTATTGTTAAGCTTACTGCTTTTTCTCCCATAAAACTTTCTGAGTTCTGAGTTCTGAATCTACTTTCTTCGTTTTTCGAATAACATTTAAGATTCACGAATTTATGGTATATGAAGCTCGTAGCAGTACAACAACACAGGATATTCGAATAAGGACAATAAATATATATAAAAAATAAATTGAGTCATTAGGAAGATCGACAGTTTTGTAGTTAGTAAAAAATGTTATTTATTGTTTCGGTAAGATAGAAAAAAATATTTTTTTGAATAAAGATTATGTTATATAAACGGGATGTAGTGTGGAATTACTACGCATCAATATATCCCATTTTTTCTTGAAAATCCTTTCACTAGATGATTGTACAACATCTGGCGGTAGGGATTTCCATAAGAAACAAACGCGCACCGAATAAAAGTACCGACGGCAGTTCTGGTGAGAATGTGGAATATCAAAGCCAGTGGGTGAGTACGTGTGGCATCGCTTGACCGGGGGCGAAATAGGTGCCTCAGAAAGTGCATCTTTGCGTTCATTATTTTATAAGTTTGTATTAAATCAAATCAAACCCGTCTGCGAAGCAGTCTAACCAAATTAAGATGAAGCAGTCGATCCTTATATGGTAGGTTGCGGAGACAGCCAACCATTTTAGTTGCTCTTTGATAAATCCTCTCGAGCAGCATGATGTAATTTTGTAGCCATGGTGCCAAAGCTTGCACTGAGTAATCCATCACTGTGTTAATATTCGTATTTATGAGCATGGGGAATGTTTCACGAGAAAAATGTCCGAAAATACGCCGAAGCATACCTAGCAGGCGGCTAGCTCGAATGTATGTTTTATATGGAACTCCCTACCCCGTAACGTTGCTCATTCACCCAAATTGGATATATTCAAATCGAACTTGGACAACTTCATGTCGACCAATCCAAACATTGAACCTATGTATTTTGTACCATAAAAGATTTGAACCCATGCGTCGAAGTAAACTATACATCTTTACCCCATCCAGCCGGTTGAAAACAGTTTCTGCCCTGAGTATTTTTACCGGATTCCTGAACTGATCAGTAAGCAAACAAATACCGTTTTTACTACCTATGTAATTCGTAATTCCCATATTATTCTGTGGTTTTTGTAAAGCCATGTGATTTTTAGACCATTAAATTGAATTGAATTGAATCGCAGTGCATACTATTCTCAAGACTTCCACTAATCCATACGCCGAGGTCCTTTGCTTTTGTTGTCCATTCCAGTTGTTTCGATCCAAGATTGTATGAGAATGGGAAATCTTTGCCTATTTGCAACAATTTACACTTTCGGAAGTCGAATGGAAGTTTGTTTTGCTCTGACTAGCTGTTCAATGTATCCAAATCAATTTGTATGCGCAAACAGTCCATGCTTGACGTGATTCGCATCCAAAGTTTAACATCATCCGCAAAGAGACCCATTTTGGCTGTGACAAGTTTTCCAAGGTCGTTGATGTAGACCAAAAAGAGAACTGGACCAAGTACCAAACCTTGTGGGACACCGCTAGTGGCTTCGATTACACCAGACATCGCACCATCGATACGTACAGTTGCCTTGCGGTCAAGAAGTTGCCTTGCGATCTCAGCCAGATAAGAAGGCACCCGTTCATACTAACATCGTGCAGTTTGCTTAGGAGTATAGAGTGGTCCACGCGATCAAATGCCTTTGATATGTCCAAGTAGGATGCATGCACGCAACCACCATCATTCACCTCCTGCGTCAAGTCGTCCATTGTCTTCATTAGGTTAGTCTAGCAAGAACGAAATTGTCTGGAATAATGATTAGCAGACTCAGAAATAAGGTAGGATGGAATTGTATTTGTCAAAGTTAATCAAAACAAAATTCATAACTTCATTTTGTAGACTCCAATTTTCCAGCGAAATATTCAAACAACAATTCGTCATTCCCGGAATTCTAAGTTCATTTATATTCAGATCTTGAAAGTGCAACTAGAATTGAGGGCATTTTTGTCTAATTTCATGTATCTAGGCAAAGTCAAAGAGGGAGAATATTTGAAATATGTCATTTTATGCTACTCATCTTGCATCAAAATCTAATTGCAATAGAAATGGTCAATATTTTCTTAGCCTAAATGTGAAAATTTCTTCCATCAGGTTGAATCACCATATAACTATTTTTACTTACGGGTTCTCTGCAATAAGCGATATTTATCATCCCATGAATGAACAAGACTACTTCCATCTCAAATTTAAATAACCGGAAGATTTATCGGTTGAATTATCGGCTGCGTAATGTATTCCACATGATGCCACCAAACCATGAATTAGACTTACCGATTATAATAAACAGCATTCAAAATATTCATCGTTTATACAAGGCTTGTTTTTAAAATTGATGCAACGTTCGGAAATATTATTCAACATCACGGTACGCTAACCATAACATAAACTTAACAACAGATTCCAATTAAATGTGTTGCTCACACCCCACGAAATTCCAATTTAGTTGTTATGCCTGACTTGCACACAATTAATTTTAAACGGAAACACATTATTTCCATATTTAAAATGTCTTGGTTGCATGCAGGAAATCGGGAAATCTTTCAACAGCCGATATTATTCGCTCGGTGATAAGTTTTTTTATTGAAAATTTGAACGGAGAGTCAACGTTGTTAAGCAATATTGTCATAGCACGGCTGTAATTTTTCAATATCTCAAGCCACTAGATATCCTGTGCCGTCTGTTAGTGGGTCGAATTTTTATACAGCGGCATCTGTTTCCAGAATATCAGCCCTGCCATGTAATACCGCTGACAATTTTTAGTTACTCAAATTACTAACGAACTGTAATTTGCGTTTCGAGATGTAGAACATATCCGAATTACAATCCAGTCAAACTTAATAAATTAGTTGTTTTGATTACTTAATAAGCAATTTTGTTTAAAAATTTAACATTATAATGTAGTGAGTACATGCAAATGTAACCGTTATTTCCAGTTTATCCAAAATCTGTATGATGCGATGAAGCAAATTTCAACAATTGTGAGTTGGTTTTATTTAGACACAATGTGCGAACATCGCTGGTTAAAAATAAATAATGTGGATATGATATGACAACGACACGTTGATCACAAAATAGATTGCTACGCTCGAAACGCAATGTATAATCATGGTAGAAGGATTAAGGCAGGAGGAAATTTTGTCATAATGACTAATATCTATGCACAACATTGAAATACAAAACCAAGACAAATTAGTGATTGTTAAAATAGAGTAAATAAATTAGGTTTAAAACCCAGTTGTTATCACGGAGCTAATACATTCAAAAATGTGTTCACTGGGTGGCAATTTGTGATCCATTAAACCGTCAGTGTTTGGTGTCTGTATATAGTTAACGAAATTAATTTGAAGTGTAATTGGAATTTGTTCCCAAATATTCAATTTGTCAAATTCACGTGAACACTTTGTTTCGATTTATATTACTCAAATCAAAATGAGATATTTAACAGAGATTTGAGGTAAAGTCGATAACACTGAATCAAGACGCAGGGACTCGAAAAAGCCATTGCTTCATGTATTCCATGGCAAACTAACATCATTAATTCTTAATAAATAATACCAGTTTATTCCGGCAAAAACATTTACCCACCCAAATCAACACAGTAATCTATCGCTCAGCACAAACCTATAAAAAAGAAATATATATACATCAATACGCAATATTATCAGAATGAAAAGAACGGTTCTTCGCTATACTGAAAACTGCTTTCAATATGCTGATGATATTCATGACGAAATTGGGCTGCATGTTTATTTAATCGAACTCAATGAACTCGATAACAGCTTTCAATTTTTCATTGTTCGCATTTAAATATTTAGAGATTTTCTCAATTTTGCAGCACCTTAGTGCGCGTCTCCAATTGCAGGCCATCGAAATAACCAATGTTTTTAATTATGTAGTAGTTTATTAGATTACACAATCAATTGCGTTTTATTAGTCAGGATAGCATATAAAAAGACAGCATGACTTGGATAAACATATTCGTTCAAGTTTAAATCGTAAAGGATCCACATTTGAAGACAGGTAAATCATTAGTCTTTTGCTACATCAATGAGAGTGAAGCTGGCAACGCTCTATATTGTAAGTTTCAAAATACCTACATCATTAAATCAGGACAGTCTTATGAGTAAACGAATCGCGGAAGGTGGCTAAACCTTGTATGATTTCCTATGCCCTTCCAAATGGTTGAAAGAAGAACATACACATGATAAGTCCTTTATGAAATATATAATTGCCGATTTTAACAAACCCACGTTAGAACACAGCTCCGTTCATCAATTAGTATATAACTAATTCACAGCAAAATCCGACCACGACTTATTGAGAGAATAAAACCAGAATGTTTAAAATAATATACATTTCCCAAAAATATCATCATGTAAATAGTTCAATAATTTTGTTTGTTGATGATTCAGACTTTTTATCCAACAGCAGCACCTACCCCGTACTGCATTTGGCAAAATCCATTGTAAGGCAAATAAAATTGGACTCCATCTCAATGAGCATCGCTTATACGAAATATCCTGCGAGCACTGACGTTAGGTTATCAATAGTGCTGAAATGTTAGTTTGCGTTAGCTTGAACTTCGTGTGTCAATTCAACAGCCGAATCTTTCGAGACATTATCCACATTTCATGTGGTTCGGCAAGTGTATTTGATCAGATATTGTATTCTAAAAATTCTCGATAGAGCCCGTACAATCAACTACCAGATAGTGCAATCAACATTTGTATAAGTACAAAAATATATTTCTGTGATGTCGTTGGTAAAATGATTACCGATCATTCAAAAATGCAGCCGCAGGAAATAATTGCTTAAGTCCCCTAAAGTTATTAATGTTGCTTCCGTGAAATAAGTTTAACAGTGGACATTATGTTCTCATTTAGATAGTTGCGTGCGGCGTTCCAGGTATGTTTTATACCTAGTTTTGACTACCGAGGCTACCATAACGCGTTAATTCATTTTACTCAGACAGCATCTACTCAGCCCAATTTAACGTTTTAAAATTATGTGCATTTAAAATTGGTTGTGGCGTCAAGCAAAACTATATTCTTACAAACACGCGATTATTCACAAAACACATTTTGGATGAAAACAGAATTGAATTACTTATGTAGGTGATGTAATTATCGTTTCACCTGAAAAAGGATATTGGTCGTTCTTGACCGATAACTTGTCTAGTATTCACGATCTCGCCATTAGACTTGGCTGAGATGATATACTGGCTGCTTTAAACGGGGAACTTTCGGCAACACTCAGTTTGATTTGTGGCAGGTTTTTCGTGCTGAGATTTCCGAGTGGTGTTTCTGGCGCCTACGATGAATTTCTTCAGTAAATATGACCTTGGCATCTGTAGCTGATCGAAGGTATAATGAGCAACTACAGATGGGTCGGAGAATTCCATTTGTAGAATTTTTCTTAAATAACCACCTTTCAAATTTGGCAGCTAAAATAAATTGCCGAAAGAACTGTGCGGTGGTGGTTCCATTAATTGTGCTTCATATCAAGCCTTGCTCACTGTTGTATATTTACAAATTCTCTTTCACTTAAATATAGGTTAACGAATCACTTAAACGGCTTGGGTTTTTACATGCTGTAGCGAATTTATCGATAAACATGCTGCCAACACGAAATAAGTTCCAACGGGACTAGTTGCGTATGCGTTCAATACGTGGTACAGAAATGCACTATGCAACGTGTCTTGGAAAAGGATATATAAATACTTCATAAAATATGTCATCGAACAACGAAACTCGTAAGTGGTTCCGGGAAACTAACGTACGAGGAACTATAGCAAAACTAAGACTCCCTACTCTCCTTCAAAGAAGCCTTCGGAGTGACGTGATACTAACATATTAAATATTAAATACCCCACATCATCATTGAAAACATTTATTCGAATACCGTGAGTCACAGCATACACGAAGCCACTCAGCGACACTTCGAAAGTTCAGTCTCGAGTCGGGAATAATTACTGTGTAGTCATGACTTCGGCTGGTTCTGGGTGGTTAGTCGTGTGAATAGTTTATTCAAATCACCTCTAAGACGGCGGTAGCGAGAATCGACATTTTTATTCTTTATGTGCCAGTTCCTTTTGGAATGCCTTCCCAGATAAAAATTGTCATTGCTCGCATCGTTGAAACAGTCATTCGAAATTTGGACTCTTTTTGTTGCAAAATAATGTTTGCATATTGCATCATGGTAAGAAGTCCGAAGTTCTATTCAACATCGCCCTGACAACTCCTGCGACCGCATCGTTGTCCAAACGTATCAGACTAGCTGTTCCTTTGGTTCCGGTGGTGCTGTAGAGTGGCAGCACTTGCTGCATGGGCAACAGCTAGTTCTTCAGTTTGAACTGCCCTAGCGTACATCACAACGCACCAATGGAGAGGAAACTACATTCCGCTTCTACACATAATAACACGGGGAGCAGCAGATACCGGTTAAAATCTATGGCTCTACTGGCATAGAGCTCATCGCCTGGGGCTGCTTTCGACGGTGGGAGAGACTTTCAGATTTCATTGGACGGCTACTGCCTGCCTCAAGCTGAGCAGCCCCTAGTCAATATGGTGCCGTCTTGCCACGGTCTGCTATCCTCATTGGGTGCATGAGGATTAGGAATCAACCGACAAGCAGACTGTTTTTTTCGCACCAGCGAAACGAACTACTGAAAAACAAATGTTTTTTCTGAAACTAGGAACCTGTAACGTCCCGTCCATGCTTCCTGGATTTTATGACGACGTCTTGAATAGCAAAGGGGATAAAAAAACCCAGCTGTGTTTAACAATGAGCTGAACAGGCTGAATGTCGACGTGACTGCCCTGCAAGAGACGTGATTACCAGACACTGTTATACTAACTTAAAGTGATTACACATTTTTTGGATAGGAAGGGGTTCCGATGAGCCTCGACTGTATGAATTTCTGTTTGCTGTTCGAAACGACCTACTAAAAGCAGTAGAACCGAGCACAGTGGGAGCGAACGGATTTGGACTCTAAATCTGAAGTGCATTACTGGTACCATTACGTTGGTCAACGTTTATGCACTGACGCTCTCTGCGACGCCCGCTAAAAAATACGCTTTTTATCATAATCTCGCAACAGTCAAAACTCGTTGGGAAAATGGCCGCAGACTAATGCCACGAGAAATTAGTCTAAGCGCATTGCAACTTCATATTAGACTGATAGATGCACCACAGAGTCCAATAGAAACACCGCCAAGTCAACCAGTATTTGACCCGTCGGAAACCAATGCAACAGACACTATAGATACCTGTATTTCAACAGTACAACCTCAAGACGATCAGGCATCCTTGCAGGCGAAAAAATTAAAATGCTGACTCTGGAGGAGTCGCCCAACAAATATTTTGCACTCCATTAGCCTCCTTTCCCACTTCCCATCCTTGTTGCTAAGAACAACTATGAAATGCATCTACACCAAAACAATGTCTAAGAAACAAAATCGATAAACTACGTGCAGCTTATCTGAAATGTTTACTAGGCATCATCGCCGTAACGGAAACGTGGCTACAGACTCATCAAACAATAGTATTACATTCATCCTTGATAATCCTTTGAAATTTTCACAAATTTGATCACTAGAATTCACAATGGAAGCACTTGGCATGACTTTTGATCTCACTGGAGCTCATATGCACCATATATTCTCTGTTTCGGGAGGCACGCGAACAGCCGACTCTCACAATTGTATTCCCGGGCCTTTTCGCACTTGGCTACCTTCCACGGTTCTACAGATTGTAATTAAGCATTCATGGATATTTCTCAAGACGAGCAAATTTGTGTAGCTTTGTCTGCCGACCAATATTGGATGAACTAAAATAATCCGTTGTGGTCCCCCAGCTCGGTGTCAGAAATTATCAGTTTCACTGAATACTTCCAATAATTTTGCACTACGAAGCGTTCTTATTAAACCATCACGCCTAATCCCAGTCTTGAATTAAAAAACAAATATTTTAGCAGATGATTTTCTTATAAAGTGCGATGCATATGTTATGAATGTAACGCAGCGTGAATTCGTGATAGTTTCCGCTTCGTAAACTATGCTCAATGCGCATTGGATTTGAGTACCTGTTGGCTAAAAATCGAAGAGATGGGACGAAAATACGAAATTCAGTCACACATATTATTGGATTACATTGAAAAAAGAGTCGTAAATTTTCTTAATAGTTTTCATTACATTACTTGACTCGCGTGGAAATTATTCTGCGAGACGTTTCCTGTATGTAAGGAAGACCCATGTGTAATTTGAGACAATGTATCATCAAATTTACTAGTTTCTATATGCTACGAAAAAGTTGTACTAGTCATACATGGGAGCAGAATTCGAATATTTCAGATAACACTTTTCATCATGAACAATTGAGCAGGTGCGTAGTGCAGTTGCGATGGGTGTTAATCACGAGCTTTCGAATTATATGCCGAACTCTAGCCTCCCACACAACACAAGAGCATGAAGTGCAGAAAAGACAAACGATGACAAATGCGAATTTGTAATATTCTTTTAGTTTCAAATTGTTATTTAGTTTCCAATTGAACAATTCGTGTGAAAACATCGTATGAATAACATGCTGGACAACGTCAGCCACGATGTGAAGGGTTGATTTCGGTCAAACGAATTCAGCGTGTGGAGGGCTAGGTACATCGAAACATCATATTGGAAAGATAGATGCACCACTAAGTTCAATAGAAACACTACCAAGTCAATCAGTTGTTGACGTGTCAGAAACAATTTCAGCCGATACGATAGATTACTGTGTTCCAACAGTACAACCCCAAAACGATCAAGCATCCCTGCAAGCAAAAAACCTTCAGTTGCCGACTCTGGAGGCGTCGGCCTAACATATATTCTGCACTCCACTAGCCTCCTTCCCCACACCCCATCCTTGTTAAGAAAAACAACTATGAAATGCATCTACACCGACGCACAATGTCTCGGAAACAAAATCGGTGAACTGCGTGCAGTTTTTTTTGAGATGTTCACCGGACATCATCGCCGTAACGGAAACGTGGCTGCAGACTCAGCAAACAAATAGTGAACTTGAATTACCAGGGATGTCACTTATTCGTCATGACCGTGAAACCAGAGGAGGAGGAGTAGCTTTGTATTATAGCCAAAACCTTCTGTGCCGTGAGATTACGGATCCAGACATCGTGTTACTGGATACACTCTGGTGCTCAATCCGACTAGCTAACGGCGAACACTGTGTTTTGATAGTAGTATATCGCCCACCGTCTGAACAGGAAACTTACAATCTGGCCCTACTGGATAAAATTCGCATGGTTACTTCCAGATACACTTGTGGATTTTTGATTATGGGTGACTTCAATTTACCGAATCTGCAGAGCAGCACCATTTACCCAGAACACTCCCTCGAGCGCGCATTCAGTGAGTTGTTTGACGATATTCCTCTTCATAACCACATTACATGTAATACCCGATACCGCGGAAACGATTTACCCTCACTCTTAGATCTCGTTCTGACAAGCAATGAACATGACATTGATAACGTTGCTCACGAAAGTCCACTGGGACTAAGTGATCACGTCGTCATCCAGTTTGACTATCTGTTTGAAGCTGTAAGAACAAATGATGCCCGTAAAAGAGTTAGGCGGATCAACACTATGGCGTTGAGTGATGCTCTGAAAAACACGTTCAACTGCCAACCGGAAACCAGCAACGTACATGAGTTTTGGATATGGCTAATATCTAATCTCAAAAGTTCAATCGAAGTGAGCTCCGAATTTGTCCTCAGGAACTCGAGAAAAAACTTTGAATTTAAATTAAGAAGCCGAACTCGTAAGTGGTTAACGGTACGAAACATTGCTTGGCGACACCATCGGCAAAACCCATCATCCGAGACCTGGGAAACATTCCATTTACTGCGGAACAAAGTAAACAAATTTGTCATCCAAGACAAGTTGTGCTTCCAAGAAGTGATATCAAGCATGATGGATCGAAACCCCAAAATACTGTATCGTATGGTTAACGATCAAGCTAAGGTGAAACCTGGAGTAGCGTCCGTGAACACATCAGCTGGACCAACAACAACTGCAGCAGAAACTGCTGATGCTTTAGTCACGTTTTATTCATCGGTATTCAGCCCGATAGAACATGCAATAAACAGCCCAAATCCAACACTTTCTCAGTGACACTTATTGAAAACCTTGAATTACCATGCCTCCAGAAAGATATTTTATTCAGACCGCTAATATCATAGAGCTTATAAGCTTGTCATTGGTTTTGAAAATACACCATACGTCGAGCGACTTAGACGTCTTGATCTGAGAACCTTTGTACAGAGGAGAATGGGAGGCGATCTTATCCTCGCATACATATTCCTTACTGGTTTTTCCCACCCCCTGAATAAATTATTCCACCTTCAAAATTCCAGCATAATTACGCAACTATGGATTGGAAAATTCACATTAAACGTTATCATTGTTCGTACTGACACCCTGGGTCAGTCGAGGCGAAACCTTGCTTAA
>JACCGJ010019849.1:0-18776 GCA_013407085.1 Atriophallophorus winterbourni
AACGCAAGGTAAACGTGACTTTTAATCACAGTTGACACGCAATATAAAGCAGTGCTCAAAGCTTTACTAACGTTGTATCGACTAAATTCGTTGGTTAACGCGTAGACCACCGTTTCTAATTTCGACAAATTTAGAACAACGATTCGCGTAGACCACCGTTTCTAATTTCGACAAATTTAGAACAACGATTCGGATATACTACGGTACAACTAATAAGATTAATAGACAACAACGATGGACAAACCTCAACTGTACCAAGTTGTACAAATGATGTGAGCCAACAGAGCTCAAATGTTTCAAATGACAAACAAATTCAGCCAATGCTTATACGATAGGCTGCCAAATAATTAATGCCAAGAGACAACATTACCAATACAATAGCGAACAATCGCCTCTGTTTTCTCAAAACATCACGTGCAAAAGAATGTGGAATTTAATGGCAGTCTATCAATATGAAAGAGTTCAATAAAACAAGAGTGGGTGTACAAATGGATAGCACAGTAACAGATAGCGTTACTACATTCGAGGAGTTATCCTTCACTAATGATGAGGTTGAATTTGCACTTGTAGCAACTAACATACAAAAATCTACTGGCCTCGTCTACATTCCCTCCAAATTATAAAGAAATTGGCGCAATAACTAGCAGATACTGTGGGTCGTTTTTTAACTCTTCGTTGTAGCATGGATTAATTCAGAGTATTCGAGAGCTGGGTGATATGATCCCAATACATAAAGGGGACAGACGATCGTTAGTTTGTAATAACAGGCCTGTAAGTCTTACTTGTTGTTGATGTTGGCCTCCTTCGGGCTATGTCGACCATGGATGAACATCAAAATCGCATGAATGTTCATGTTCTACAGCTTTTAAAATGACTAAACAGTCCGATTTGGGAGAAACAATCTCTCCCGCAGCGCTGGCAACGAAAGTCAGAACTCGGTTGTACTGCATCAATTGCACGCCAGCGGCGTCATGTAAAATCATGCAAATACTTATTAGGGATAAAATCTGTCGCTATCTAGTTGATCGTTGGTTGCTGAAGTCTGCTCAGCTCGGCTTCCATAAAGCGAAGTTTTTCATTGAACAACATCTGGTGTTAGCTAAATGATGTCAACACGAGGCTAGATAAAGGCTAATAAGTTTAAGTTTTCACTTTTTCTTTTGTAAGGTCTTTGATTTGGTAAATCGCAGATTGCTTGCAAACAAAACTTTGTTATATTGGCATCTATAGTCTTCTGGAGTTGCAATTAGGAAGTCGACCATTGGGCAGACCGCACTTGCGTACAAAAATGTTTGCATAAGAGATATGAAAGCTCTTGACATTGACCCCGCAAGCTGGGAAGAACTTGCTCTTGACTGCTCACTTTGGAGGCATTGTGTAAAGCGTCGTTTGCAAGCCGGAAGGAGCAAATACAGCTCTTGGCTGCTGAACGCAGATCACGCCGCCGGCATGCAACTGATGCAATACAACAGAGTTCTGACTATAGTTGCAAGCGCTGCGGGAGAGATTGTTCCTCCCGAATCGGACTGTTTGGTCATTCAAAAACTTGCAAAACATGAATTTCATGCGATGTGATGTACATCCATGGTCGACATCGACAGACGGAGGCCAACAACAATAGTCTTCTGGTGAACTGGATAATAAGCTTATAAGCAATAGATACTTTCACGCCAGCATAGGCAGTATGCATTCGTCGAACGTAAAGATTGTTATTGGAGTCCCACAGGGTTCAATCCTCGGAACACTACTTTTCCTTATGTTCATCGATGACTTCACAGCGTCGTTTAGGTGTGATTAGTTAATATTTGCGTATGATCTCACGTTTATCAAATAACACATTGGACAAGATTTTCTTGAGAATATCAAAATGGTCATCAAGTGGTTTGTGACATCACAAAAAGCTATTTCTAGCCTAACGTGGTTAAGAAGCTGGAGGTTGCTGGATCGGATGGTATATTTGAGATAATGGGGTTCCAAATTTCGTGACTTAAATATAGAGGTTTCAGCGGACTTTAAATGTGTTGATCAATGTACAGATGCGGCACAACGCGCTAGGAGCGAGCATTTTTGCCTTCGATCAGTTTTATCCTGCAGGTCCCCGGAGGTTTTCAGACGATAGCCGAATCGTGATCTTTTCTCACTGAACAAAAGGCGGATACGTTTAGACGTGATTATAACCTATAATTTCTTCTTCAGTGAAAGAGTAGTAAATTAATGAAATAGTCTTCCCGAAAAAGTTGCTTTTTTCACTTCGCTAGGGGATTTTAAAGAGGGACTGGACTCTGTGCGGCCTACTTTATTTCCTGATTTTAATCCGTAATCAAATAGTTGTTTTGATCTTCAAGTTGTCTTTGGAACGCACTAACGTCTCTCTTTACCTATCAGTGAGGGGATTTTTTCTGCTGCATTCCAGATTACCCTCATACCAGAAGAAATTTCTGAAGATATTGTTTGATGTGGTGGACGCTCTTCTGTGGCATGCACCGAAAGAAATCTGGACGCTCGATAGGGTCGTTAGCCACTTACTGTCCTGTGTATATGGAATGGATCTGAACTGATGTAAGAAGCGATGTCGGCTAGAATAGAGAAAACATTTTTAAAAAGCTGAGATGAATAATTTCTGGAACAGTCTTCTAGAAAATCTTATATCCTGCAGTTTCGTTGTGAGTTTCAAGCAGGGTTTGGACCACAACTGAATAAAGTTATTTATTGAATATTTTCCCTAATTGATATCCAAGTTTATGTCGATCAACTTTTTAAGCGGTATTCCTTAAAAAGTGAATGCTAAAGTTTTCTGTTTTTCTATACGATTCTACTCGAGGTGACCCCTCACTCTGCTGGTGAAGAGAAACAGCATCGGTAATAACGCTGTCATGATCATCAAAGATTTCAAACGGATGAAAAGAAAAAAGTTTGACAGTGGTTCGTGCTTCTCTGCATCTTTCCACCGAAAAAACTCTGGACGCTCGATTGGATCGTTAGACACTTACTGAAATGAACTGTCTATCATCTTTTCTGGTATCGTTCCGAAAGAAGTCAAAGAAACGTTGTCGGCTAGACTCCAAGAAACACTTTTTCAGCCTTAGGGTTGTGAACTTCTGAACATTATTCTAGAAAAACTTATATCCTGCACTACCGTCTCGAGTTTTTAGCAGGGTTTGGAACGCAACTGGTGTAAGTTTTTTCCAGAATACTCTCCATAATTACTATAAACCTTAGGTAGTTCAACTTTTAGCTTTATCCCGTAAATCAAGTAAAGGCTAGAGTTCTCTGATTTTTTTTATTATACACCATTTTACTCCAGCTGACCTCTCACAGCGCTGGTGAAGAGAAACTTTTTTTTCTTTCTTCAGCATCGGTTATAACGTGGTGCTCCCTAAATACAATCCGTATAATCGCATGGCGTCGTTATCATCGAAGAGTTCAAATAGAGAAAAAGTAAAAACGTTTCGGCAGTAGTGGGTGCTTCTCTGCAGATTTCCACCAAAAGTAATTCTGAACGCTTGATTGGCTCGTTAGTCATATACTTGAACTTGAACTTGAACTTGAACTAATGTCCTGTGCAAACTGAACTGAACTGAAGTATTTGAAACTTGTTACCGGAAAAATATTAAAAAAATTTCACAACCAAAGAACAAGTTTTCTTTCAGTCCAGGCTTTTAGAGTTTGTTTTTGTGATGCCACTGCTAAACCCGAAACGGCAACTGAAGTTGAAATTAAGTGAAACTGAGATTCACGTCCTTGAAGCGTAGCGCCTCATTTTTCTTATAATGTTTGTTATATTTTTGGTATAATTGGACGCTCAACTATAATCGGAAATGAGGTGTCTGAAGACCGTTATGCCAGATAAATACAGGTAAATAGTTGACCAAATGTTTTATGGTTATAGCGAAAAAAATTTGGTTTCAGCAGTAATAGGTGTGATAAATGATTATGTACCCATATCAAGTGGTCGGAGTTCAACCGCGATTGAAGAGCAGGTATTCTGGTCAAAGTTCGAGAATTTTGAAAATGGTAAGATTCGCTTAAATAATTTGGAATTACAGCTTTATGTGATGCATATTCTTACCCCATCATGGTTTCAATAGGAACATGTAAAGCCTTTTATTTTTGGGGTTTAACGGTAAGCATCGTTTCTTCTTACTCGCCACAGACTGATAGCAAAGCAAACCTCCTTTTTTGCGAGAAAAACTCCTCTACTATTGACTGCAAGTTTCTTCCATCACCCTGTAAGAACGTTGATTTGTATGCGGTCAAACGTCCAATAATTGCCCTTTGTGATTCATTTAGGTTTGGTTTTCGAAATTAAATAATCTTTTAGCCGTGCGTGTTGCCAATGGCAAGTGCGTTTTGTGTCGTTGACAGATAATAAACCGGTGCAAACATTGTATTTTGAATCTCGTTCCCTTTCTGTCGATGGAAATTCGAGGTACGTCCCTTTCCAAACCGAATAAATCAGATTTGTGTTGATTGCGCGAGTGGATTGCATAACCGTATTATCAGCTACGAGCTTTGCGGAATGCTTTACAATAACTCGTAAGTTAATTCGTGGACTAACACACTTTTAGTCGCTAAGCCGCAAATTAATCCTAACATTCACCCTCGAAATAGTCCATTTTCAATGGGTGTTCGTTGGCTTGCATTTGCTGATTCGAAGGTAATTTTATTAATTTTAATTTCTGTTTAGTTTGCTTTATAGTTGGCAAATTCGTTAAAATTTAAATTCTCATGCTTTCTACTGTGTAGCAGCATAACCTAGCGCAAATGCTATCAACTGTACTGAGTTTTAAACTTAACGTATGCGCATTTTTGTAACTACTTTTGTTTCAATATGGCTCGTCCCTGCAAGTTGGCATTTGCTGCAGTATCTAAGATCTCACAGAACACTATTAATGGTATTATCTGACGGGTTATCTAGTGACGCAATGGTTGGAGACCCAACACCCTATTTTCAAGAGGAAAATCGGATATTTTACCTTAGTTAGTCTTCTACGTTGACCACTTTAGCGAACGTGGTTGCGTAGAATATTTTCACTTTTTAGTTAAAAGCTTTGTCTTGTTTTCTGTTTGCTAACACATACCATTTTAGGTTTCTGGCGTTCTTGCCTACTTATTTTCTTATTAACTGCAGTTCGAAAGTTCGACAAATCAATATTTCATTCGTACCACTTTTTCTCACGTATCAGCCTGTATATCATCATATCTCTCGCTGTGGTGACGCAAGTTCGTTGGAGTCGCAGCCACTTACATCCACCGTGATGAACATGAATAAGGCAAGTATATTTTAACGTACGATCAATTACTTATATAAAAAATATAAAATTAAGTGTATGTAAAGTATACCAATATCAAGCGCACGCGGATCCTTATCTTGCTGTCCCTACCTGATGAGTGCAAACAGCACGAAACCGGTCGTGGTGTGTGTGTGATGGAAATACATGCAAATGAGCTTTTTTGTATACAAATGTTGGTTGATGGTCGATCTGCCGACAAACATAACCTATTCAATGCACTTTTGTTCTTGTTGTCTAAATCTCATCCACCTGTGCAGAGTCCATATGCATTTAAAGTGCATAATTAGTAAATTGTTAGTTGTCGGAATTGTTTTTTGCTTGAACAAAGGACCTAGACGATGTTAAGTGAATGATTTGGTTTACTTGGATTAAGAAAATCACCTCACACCGCCCAACGTGTTTGGAAATTTCATGTGATATTGCTTTAAATCGAAGTCACTGGCGCCAATGTATTTTATTGTTTATCATAATTTTTTATACTATCTCATTGTGTCATCCTTTTGTAAAGAAACCAAAAAGTCGTAAGCAGTATAAACTACAAAGGCTATTAATTTTAGCACGTTTTACTCGTCTATTCGTTGCATGCCTTGAAAAATCTGCATATCGAGCACCACATTACTGTGGAACTGTACCTAGTATTGCTGTATCAAATTGTATCAAATAGATCTTGTGTAGATTAATCAAAGTACATCATTGGGCAACCTGGCACTATCTTAGCCCACGTGCAGTCTGACTGTGCGGCACTTTGTCTTGATCAGGCATGTGGTTTCATACCATACCATACATCATTGATAATGCATGCTAGCAAGTTGGGTGTCAAGGAAAGCTTGCTCGGGCACATGACAGGGAATCCCACAGTCTATTTACATACCTGATGTCGCGGGCCCCAAAGGTTGGTGCATGTCTCCGGCTTCTTTAGCGCGAATTTGTACCGGTAATATAATTTTACCGACTTGAGAGGGTCTTAGCTGTCATTTTTATCTTCCATCTATTATTGGCACTCATTTTCACCCAGTTTTGTCAGCATTCTGCGTTATTAACTTTTCCACAACTAAGCAATCCAGACGAGCCGATACTCATAGTACTGGCTTCATACTGCGCAAAATCGATTGAGGTGTGTGTGTTGAGAAAAACGTGCAAATATTTTAATCAACAATAAACTTGAAAAGAAAGTTTGCAATGAATTGGTTAGAACTTAATAACGTGCAAGTGATAAGACGGGGTGTGAAAACTTATAGGGAAAGACTTCACGCTGAAGCAGTTGAAATAACAAAGGCTGGGGAGAGTGCGGTGAACAAGGGGTGTCATCAATTATCTTGATCTCGCCTATCTATCTTAGAGAACTTAGGATTGGTCAAGAAAATGCCATTTAAACCTGAACACTGTTCATACAAACACCCTTGGTCTGACGAAGCTTCTATGCTCAGAAGCGAAACGTTGTCAAAAAAACCTGCTCTAACCGATTCATTGCAAATTTTCTTCTCATGATTATGGAGTCCCGATCGGTCTCGAATATTTTCAAATACTTTGATAAACTTGAAAATTCTCTTCATAATGTAAACTCATTTACGTTGGTACAGGCCAAGTACTCAGTCATTTTGAACATGCTTAACCCGAAAAATGATTGCAATAAGAGTAAATGCTCAAGACAATTTTTCCGCTGTGTACTCTAAACAGCGTTTCTTCACATGTTTGACGATGGAAGGTAAACTTTTCGTAGGTCCCTTAGATTTTTATGAGTGTTTATTCGCTATTCTTTTTCCATATCACTAAACATCTTATACATTTGTAAGTGTGGAGGATATATGTATGTATGTATTTTTCTTTGTTTGTTTGTTTGTATGCATGTAGGTATGTATGTATGTATGCATGCATGAAAACACAAGTCTCATCCATGTCAATTACCGCACACTCATAGACTGTGTATGGCCCAAGATATTGCCAGGTTGTCCAAGCCTAGGCAGATGTAAGAAAAGGGGAATTTGCAGTGAGACTCTATCGTGTTTCCGCATGGAGCTCAGTACTAGTGGCTAATCATTATAGCCCGTTGTTAGCTGCAAAACAGGGGTACTGCACGATTGCATATCTGGGGGATGTGATCAACACTGTACATTATAATCCACTGTTTTGAACAAACAAGTGTGTTATCACCCCCAAACCAGCAAGTAATTGACCGTATCGCCATTTTTGTCACTGCATCTGTGAAATTCTACCAAACACGATTTCCATTGAGCTCTTTTTTGTTGCATTCCTGAATACTGACAAAATGGAAGAGCTTTTCTGTTTCCAGTCAAACATGATAGATCTACGGTGAGGCGGTTTTTGTGGTAATTTTCTATCGACTGGGCAACGACGTTAAATTTCGCAGTAACGCCTTCGCTGTCGATACTGGTGATCGCCTTTTAAGTCACTCAGTTCACATTTTGTGATACAGACTAAATAACAAGGTATCACTGCTTTCTAGTTCTCGATTTTCATTCATTTCATCGCTTCATATGCTACATGCTTCAACCAAAGTGCAGGTCCCTAGAGTCATTGTTCCAGTGTTATAACATGATATTGATGATATTTTATCTTTGTTGAAGTCGAAAAATATTTAGCTGTTGTATTTTTTGAACCGACATTACACATTATCTCGTCACTGTAGATTTCATGATCTAATGAATCTAATGTTTTAATTTACATTTTTCTAATAGCGTATATGGAGTAGCCTTTCTGCATTAGCAAATACTGTTGTTTCCCCGGGCAACCAAGCTGCTTCCCTTGGTCAATTACCTGACTCCGCTCACCAGAATCAAGGTCAAGATATTTTGGAACAAAATCGTACAACAAAAGACAATTCAAAAGATGAGTCAAATGTTTCTTCGGGATACGTGACAATAGTTGATTTGCCTACTCTTTATCGTCATTATGAAGATTTGAAACAACTTGAAAGTTCCGCCGCCACTGTCTGCTTAGGTGGGACCGTTTCCTCAGAACCAGTTGATGCGTTTCCTTCTCAACTGTCTTCCGGGTCGAAACTTTGCGGTACAGCTTACATCAATGTTCACGATCATTGCGAATCTGGATCCGTTGTGGCTCATTTTATGGTGAGTTTCTAAGCACCCATGTTCTCGTGATCGGTCTTGACGACCGGCGTCTAGAATACTTGTTTCAGCACCATCCTGACCACTTTAATCTCTGACAAATTCACATTATTTACCGCGTAATCCCAACACAGCCTAACAGTATGTAGAACTGAGTGACGTATTTAAAGTACCAAGCGCTATACTCTGGCTCCGCGAAAGTTTGCTTGCCTGGATAGGCTATTGAAAACCATCATGGTAGGTGTCTGAAGATCCTTTGAGGTATGGATGTATCTCGAAATCACTAGCGCCGAATTAGTTTCTTGCACGCATGCGACGGCATCGTTGTCCAAACGAATCAGCCTAGCTGTTCCTTTGTTCCAATGGTGCCGTGGAGAGGGAGCACTTGCTGCATGTGCAACAGCTAGTTGTGGGGAGGAGCAGATACAGCTCTTGGCGGCTGAACGCAGATCACGCCGCCGACGTGCAACTGACGCAATACAACCGAGTTCTGACTATCGTTGCCAGCACTGCGTGAGAGATTGTTCCTCCCGAATCGGACTGTTTAGTCACTCAAAAAGCTGCAAAACTTGAACATTCACGCGTTTGTGATGTATATCCATGGTCGACATCGACCGAAGGAGGCCAACAACAACAACAAGTTGTCCGTATTGAACCGCCCTGGCGTACATTTCAACGCACCAATAAAGAGGACACTATATGCTTCTATGGATAATAACACATGAAGCAGGAGATACCGGTTAATTGCTATGGCTCGACTAGCATCGAGCTCAGGCATGGGGCTGCTTCCGACGGTGGGAGAGACTTTCAGGTCTCATTGGGCGGCTATCACCCGCCTCAAGCTGGGCAGTCCCCAGTCAACAAGGTGCCTTCTCGTCACGTTCTGCTATCCTCTTTCGGTGCATGGGGATTAGGAATCAACCGACAAGCAGACTGTTTTATTCCACACCAACGAAACGAATTACTAAGCAACAAAGATCAGCTCTGAAACGGGAACCTGAAACCATGCTCCAATGATTTCGCAAA
Organism: Atriophallophorus winterbourni; assembly: GCA_013407085.1. NCBI lineage: Eukaryota > Metazoa > Platyhelminthes > Trematoda > Plagiorchiida > Microphallidae > Atriophallophorus > Atriophallophorus winterbourni. The sequence continues at coordinate 9,407 of JACCGJ010019849.1, forward strand.
GACGTCTCGGATTTCAGTGGCGTAAGAAAATCAGCTGTGATTAACAATGAGCTAAAATAGCTGAAGGTTGACGTGGCTGCCCTGCAAGAGACGCGATTACCAGACACTGGTATGTCAACAGAAAGAGATTACACATTTTTGGCAAGGAAGTAGTTGTGATGGGCCTCGACTGCATGGATTTGGGTTTGCCGTGCGAAACAGCCTAATAAAAGCAGCAGCGGGAGCGAACCGATTTGGACTCTAAATCTGAAGTGCACTACTGGTACCATTAAGTTGGTTAACGTTTATGCACCGACGCTCTCTGTGAAAAAGACGCTTTTTATCATAACCTCACAACAGTCCACAAAAACATGCCACTAGTAAACTGTGCAATGTTATTGGGTGATTTCAATACCAGAGTTAGTGCAGATTACGAGTCTTGACAAAACTGTCTCGGAAGGTTTGGAGTAGGTAAAACCAATTAAAGTGGACAACGCCTTTTAGAACTGTGCACACAGTTCAGTCTTTGTGTCACTAACACTTTTTTCAAACAAAAGCACAAAATAAAGTCTATTGGAAACATCCTCGCTCTAAGCATTGGCATCCGTTTGATCTTATTCTTGTTAGGCGCACTAATATCTGAAGTGTACTCCTCACCAGATCATATCAAAGCGCAGACTGCCACACTGACCATTCGTTGGTTTGTCAAAACGAAACTTTCTCCAGACGAGATTTCACCGCGCCAAATTGTCTGCTAAGCCAAGGATAGACCACTTTGGCATGTGCGAACCTAATCTAGCTGCACGATTTGAAAAAGCCTTCACAGCCGAGTTCAGCAAGACAACCCCACTCGAATCGGCTTCAGAAAACTGGGAATCGATTAAAAGCTGCATATGCCGAGTCGCACTTTCCACGTTCGGTCCGAAGAAAGCTCGAACGAGCGACTGGTTCGAAGCAAAAGCTTCTGAGATGACTGCTGCATTGAATGAGAAACGCTTAGCATTCTTGAGGTTCAAATGTATGCCAACAGATGAAAACTTACGTCTTCTAAGAGCAGTTAGAAATAAGGTCCAACAGACTGCAAGTCGATGTGCAAATAACTGAAGTTAGCCTCAATATTCAAAAAGCTGCGGATACTGGAGATTTTCACGGTTTTGTGATGGGATCAAGAGAGCCATTGGTCCAAACAAACTTAAAACGGCTCCCATTAAGTATGTATCTGGTAACCCTATTGTCGACAAAACTCAGCAGATAAAAGATGGATTGAGCACTTCTCCTCTCTCTACTCTAGGGACAGTACGGTTTTACCACATGCACTTGAAAATGTTGAGTGCTTGCCAACCATTGAACATCTAGATATCCCCCCTACACTTGATGAGCTCAATAAGGCAATCGACCGCTTAGCGAATGGGAAGGCCCCTGGTGATGACGAAATTCCACCTGAGCTCATCAAATGCTGTAGAGCAGCATTATTACAACTTCTTCACATTTTGCTTCTTCGGTGCGAGCAGGAGGAGTGCGTACCACAAGAAATGCGAGACACAAAGATCATCACGCTATTTAAGAATAAAGGTAACTGTAACAGTTACATAGGAATCTCCCTTCTGAATGTTGTAGGCAAATTGTTTGCTAAAGTCTTACAGATCCGGCTGCAAGTTTTAGCTCCGAATCTCAATGTGGCTTCCGCAAGGGAAGATCAAGCGTTGACACGATCTTCTCCCTGAGACATTTTCAAGAAAAGTGTCGGGAAAAGCGTATTCCATTATACGTTTTTTTATTGATTTAACAAAGGCATTCGATAACGTCAGCAGTGAGGGTCTCTTCAAAATGCTTGATCTGATAGACTGCCCCCAAAGGCTGCTCAAACTCGTTATTTTTTCAACTCAAGCATAAAGGGCTCAGTCCATTTTAACGGTTTCAGTTTGAAATTCGCCAAGGCGTCAAACAAGGTTATGTTCTTGCTCCCACACTTTTCGGCGTTTTCTTTGCTCTGCTTCTGAAACACGCTTTTAGGACGAGAACAGAACGCACGCGAAGTGATGGCAAGCTTTTCAACCTGAACTGGTTGAGGGCACAAACCAAGGCACGAGATGTGCTCATCCGTGACCTGCTGTTTGCCGACGATGCAGATATTATTGCTCACTCCGAAACCACCTTTGGTCGCTAATTGACTGTTTTTCGTCTGCATGCAAAGACTTTGGGCTAACAATCAGCATGAGTATGACCAAAGTCCTTGGTCAAGATATTGTATCGCCTCCAATCATCATTGTTTGAAACTGTCAGCTTGAATCAGTACATGATTTCGCATATCTGAGTTCAACCATTGCGGCTATCCTATCGCTAGACACGGAGATTGATAAGGCGATTGCTAGAGCAGCTGATATTTTATCCCATTTGAACTCTCGTGTTGGGGTAACCGCAAGTTGACTGCGCACGCTCACTAAATGCTTTACTGTACTGCGGTGAAACCTGGACTACCCACGCAAGACACGAACGGAAGCTGAATGCTCTCCATCTACTAAGCATCCGTCGTATCTTGAACATATCGTGGATGGACAAAGTGACAAATGCTGAAGTGCTTTCAAAAGCTGGTCTACAGAGCATGTTCAATCTACTACGACAGCGCTGCCTACGGTGGTTTGGTCACGTCCTCATAACGGAAACTGGTCGTATTCCGAAAGATCTACTCTATGGTGAGTTGAAATCAGTAAGTTGATCATTTGGCTGACCGCACTTGCGGTACAAAGACGTTTGCAAAAGAGATATGAAAACTCTTGACATTGACCCTACGAGTTGGAAAGAACTTGCTCTTGACCGCTCACATTGGAAGCATTGTGTAAAACGTCGTCTTCAAGCTGGGTAGGAACAGATACAGCTCTTGGATGCTAAACGCAAATCACGCCGCCGGCGTGCAACTGACGCCCAGCGACCGAGTTCTGCCTATCGTTGCAAACGCTGCGAGAGAGACTGTTCCTCCCGAATCGGACTGTTTAGTCATTCGAAAAGCTGTGGAACATGAAAAATATTATGCGAGTGTGATGTATATTCGTGGGCAACATCGATTGAAGGAGGCCAACAGATGATGAGACTTGCTTTGATACGTTTGCTGCAATCAAAAATGAAGTGGAGGTATGGACCCGAACTTGAATAACTTATTTCACTTTCATGCTGATGGCTTAACTTTAGCCCACATGTCGAACGGAGGAGAGATCACTGCAGGTTATTATCCCTTCAGGTTCCGATCATCGAACGCCGTAGACAATACGCAGTCCCAGCGCATCTACGTCCTCCTTCATAGTTGTCAACCAGATTCTCAATCGATCGCCGTGACACTCGCCTATTGCTGAACTGGAGTAACCATCACGCTTTACTCTTCTTTGGCTGAAAATGTAAGGGGCGTTGTCATCAGTGAGATTATAGCGAGTTCTGGCTAGTTGCCACTGATTGTATGATGACCTTAATTTATTCACCGTTTTTGTTAAACGTCAAAATATAATCTATGCTCTCGAACTTTATATCTCTAATGTGATACATAACCAGGCCTATTACCACACGAATATGCAATAGTGCAGCGCTTCTGTACTGAGCTGGTCACATCATGCTAAATCGATTTGCCAACGGTACTGAGCTGAATGTAGAAACACGCTGGCGTCTCAGTACCATTCTTCTCCGTATCGGTCTCATCATCATCATCATCAGAGACAGCATTACACTGGTAGCATGTACCGAATGCTTAATTTCCATACACCCATGAAAAAGTAAAATCCTAGAAAAACGGGAAATGTTGGGACTTAAATAACTACGGATTTTATAGAAGAGTAAGCACAAACAAACTGGGATGAGGTGCATACACCTGGAATGGAACATGCATTCAAACTAGTTTCGTGAACGAGTAGAGCGACATTAGCATGACAGCTTCCTTGCTGCTTTCACTTCCAAGCATCATATCAAGCTTTTCTCGTCACTCCGCTTGACAACATACAAACTTAAGCAAACACTCCAAGAAGATGCCATTGAACACGGTTTCGGGACATATCATGAAGCGTAACTAACCTTGCGATATCTGATCGCGAAAACACCAGCCTGGAAGACGTGTTGCGCGGACTTTGGAAGGGTTACTAGTAAGTGTTTTTTGCTGCCTATGCGACGTGACGGTTTGGCCACCATGAGATTCACGCCAATCGGGATGTGGCGTCGCAAAAAGAATCCGTTTCAAAAGCCAGTGGTCCGGCATCCCTAAAACGTGACCCAACCAGCGTAACTTATGCATGTTGATCTGCTTCTCAGCGATTGTAACAGCTAACTCCTAGAATGTCGCGGAGACATCGCCTGTGTTCTTTACGTGGATCCAATTTTCGCACCCATACAGTAATACAGCCCGAATTGTCGCTTTGTAGACTCGTATAACAGAGACAATCCTTTCTGACGCCGGAGGTGACCCAGGTTGCGGAATCCTACGGTCGCTTTAGAATTGCGTGCTGAGACCTCCTCATCTAACGATGCAGAATTATTGATACAACTACCGGTATACGTAAAACGATCTACAATTTCAAGCGCCTGATTGTCAAGTACTAAAGTTCTGTTTGATAAGTCGATGTCATGCAGCTGGACACTGCACTTAGAGGGTGCAAAACGCATTCCAAATGCGAACACAATACTAGCTAGCTTGTTCAGTATCGCCTGTGCATCTGTGTACGAGTCGAAGAGCAGAACTATATAATCAGTATAGTCCAAGTCGAGAGGCTTGCCAGCTTGCATTATGTGAACTCCGAAAGCTGGTGCTCCTTCGCTGCATTATTCCATGATGGCATCAATTACAAAATTGTACAGAAACGGAGAAATCGGACATCCTTGTTGGATGCCACTTGTAGTGGGGAATTTTGGTGAAAGGTCATTGTAAACCCTAACGCATCGGGATGTGTGAGCATAAAGTGCACGTATTATGTTGACATACTTTTGCGGAACGCCTTTGCATAACAAGGTGTTAAACAGGACATTCAGGTCGTCTGAATCAAATGCTCCTTTGAAGTCTAAAAAGATGGCTATCGTCGGTTGTCGATAAGTGTACCGCAGTTCTACGACCTGTCGAAAATTAAAAATTTGGTCGACACAGCCTCTGCCAGGCCGGAAGCCAGCTTGCTGCTCTCGGATCTATGATTCCCTGTGCGATGTTAATCTTCGAAGACATATGGACGCTAATAATCTCGTAATGATGGGAGTGAAACTTATCCCACGGTGATTAAAGCATGAGCTTCGCACACCTTTTTTAAATATAGGTATGATAACCGATTCGCCCCAACTCAGAGGGACCGATTCTCACAACCACACTTCACGGAGGAGATCGCCTAATGTGCTGATTAGAACTTGGCAACCTTTAAACAAAACAGACGGTATGTCATCGTGTCCTGCATCCTTGAATCGTTTCATGGATTCGATACATGCTTTAATTTCTACAATAACAGACCAAGGGTCACACTGCTTCAAATGAGGGAATGATTCTGTTGCAGGCGACCAGCTGAATTTTTCGGCCCAACGTGAGAGGCGGCGATTCTTATTAGTAATAAGAGTACCGTCTATTTCAGCGATAGTCTCACTCACTCCCTTTTTCGTAGGGGTCGATCGAATAAGTTGGAACAGTTTTCGCACGTTACCCGCATTATTTGCTATTTCCATTTCTTCTACCTTATTTGGCCACCACCTTTCTCTGTCTAGTATTAAGCTCCGTTTAAGTACATTCCTTACGCGTCCATGTTCTGTATTGTGTCCAGTACGATGAGGTATTGCACGTCGCTGGTGAAGAATTTCTATAAAGCTCTGTGAAATCCAGTGGGACCTTGGGGTTGATTGTGTAGTCTCAGGCTAATATTGCGACGACTCGCATAATCCCAGCTATGTTGTTCCACATTTAATCCGCAGTTGCACACGGAGCAACTGGGAGTGAGTTACTCAAGGTGGTCCTATAAATTTCTTGAATTGCAGGCTGAGAAAAGTTTTTGATCGCAATGCGTTTCCCATTTGTAGGCTTCGTACCGGGAAACTTTAACGAGAACTTACATAGCATAAGGGCATGATCTGAATCTATGCAGGTATTCCAACAGGAGCGGCAGTCCTCAATGCAACCTCTCCAGCGAGTACTTATGGCGATATGGTCGATTTGGGCCGAAGATTGGCTTACATCCGGCGAGCGTCATGTGGCGCATTGACATCTTTTATGGCGAAAGGAAGTACTGCTAATGAATAATCGAGATTGTTCACAGAATTGCATGAACTGTTCACCATTATCTGTGCGTTGGCCTTCAAGACCAAATATGCCACCTAATTGTGATTCAGATGTGTCTAAGCGAACCAGTCTGGCATTCATATCACCCGCTAAGACAACAATGTCTGTGTTTTCTGCACATCGCAATTCAGCACTATACGAACAACTGCGTCTCCTGAAACGACAGCTACAGAAACATTGGAGCATCGCACAATGTAGTGAGTCGAAAGGTTTAGGGCCGTAAGTTCAGTACTTATAGGTGGATCATATAAGCACGTTTCCGATGAACAACAAACATCAATAGTTATACTATCTAAGGTAAGAGCCAATGCAGCTTGCTGGCCTATCTGTCTGAGAGTTCTGACATTCATAGCTGCGATGTGAGCAGAGGTCCGTGGTTTCAAAAAGTGATCTGTAAATTCACGAACAGAGGATGTTCCAACATGTTCATCGCGGTCTTTTCTAAAGCTGGGGATTGACAGACGCAGAGTTGTTAAGAGTGGAAGGGGAAGGGTCATAAACAGTTTGAAGAGTAGGGCCAGTAGTAGCTTGTTTTCACTTACCCACCCCACTGTATGCAGCAGGTAAGGCGATCCTGTTTATCGTGCGCGACGGCTGATGCATTATGGAGTTGGGTTTTGTAATTATAGTCATGGTTGTATGCGGGCTGGGATACTACCAGGTCGCCCATACCTAAACAGGAGAACAATTAGGGTTCTCTACGAAAGCCTTTGGCTAAAAAGCCTGACCCACAAGGCAGCGGGTTTTGTTGAGACCGTGTTCGTCTGACCTCTATCCATTGACCTTCCTGGTATGAGTGACTCTGAAGGTGCTCGGAGAGCACGATCCAGCATAGCTCAATGGGTCATAGAGGTACACAAACCATCGCACCACATTGAGGTCCAGTCTCAGCGCGATGGCTGCATCTGTCTAGGCCAGGCGCAGTTTTTAACTGTGCCACACTGCCTGGATCGAGGCTTTTGATTGCATGCATTTGTACATCCATACATCAGGTATCTTCTTGTTTGCGCTACTTTCACTCCGCTTTATCGTGCTCCTTGCTTACTGTGTGAACATAGATATACGCTTTCGAACCCTCGAAAACGGCCTTTTGCCATCATCGATAGAAGCTTCTCAAAAGAAGTAGAAAAATGAAAGAAAGAAAATATCCCAAATCCTTCATTCCTGTAAGTATAAAACCCTTGTGATATTATGCAACACATAAGTGTCGATACACAATGATGATGGTGTTGATGGCGCCGTCCGGATGTCTAATAGTACAACGATGCGTGGTATACGATACTCGTGGCGTTGCTCGAGTACTGACGGCGTATTAAGGTGTAATCTATACCACGTAGATCGGCATCAAACGCTAAGTGTTTCTCATGGATGTGTTTTTCCCATTAGGCATTCTTCCTGTGTATTGAAACGGAAGTCAGTATTTTTTGACTCACTAAATGAGTTTGATATCTGAGTGTTTTTCATAGGAATCACATTGTTTCTACTAAAAAATGGAGCGATTACTGATTTAGTCTAAAATGCGGAGCACGTTCCACGACCCAGATATTAGCTAACAACACACAGTTTTCAATGATGGTACGAATGCATTAGGACCCGATGCCTTGTAGCACTTAATACTCCGGAGTTCATTGGTGTACGGTGTTCTGTATCCCATAAATCAGTGGTTGCAAAAGACCAGTTAAACTGTGCCTCAATTTCTCGTACCCACCGCTACATGCGCCAGTGAATGTTAAAAACTGGCGAATAATCTGCTCACGTATCACCTCGCTGTTGCCTAACGACCCACTTGTAATTCTTCTAATTTTCCTCGGCAACTTCAAAGCTATAGTTGATCAGTGCTTAAACAGCAACTGGGTTCAAGTCTGACAGTGCGACCTTAGCTCTATCACTCAAAACGATTTCATATACCATGGCGTCATTATCACTGGACTGGTGTATATGGTTAGATTGGCTAACGTTCAATGTATCAAACAGCCTTATGAGTTGTGTATACGCGTTTCTGACAAACAGCATATATCATTATCGAGGCTATCAAGTAAACAGATCAAGACTGCCTGTTTTCCAGATACATCATCCAACACTAAACACCACCAGCTTGAATGACATACGAGGGCGAGTGTGCGCTATGATCTTAAGAACAGGCGAAGCATTCGAATAAACTATATTTAGAGACCTTGATAAATAAGCTACAATTTTGTCGTAGTTACAAAACGTAACCAGATATTATAAACATTTGCATGTGGGCACGTTGAAAGTCGTGTGAGCAGAGCTTATTATGTATTTTCCTAGTTGCTTGTGGGCGTGAGACTACCCAGCCACCGCAGATGAAGTATTGGGTTAGCTTAGTATAATATGTCTGACCTACAAGACAGTGGGCTTTGAGTGAGTTCGTCTGGAGTCTATCCATCGACCTTCCTGACATGAGCGGCTCAGTTGGTGCATAAACAGCGCCATCCGATAGAACTCGATTGAAGGTATACAAACCATCACTTCCCCACAAGGCGCAGTCTCTGCGTGACTACAAGAACATGGTGGTTTTGATTCCGCTGATTCATGCCATGTTTTTCCATATTACAGCAGTTGCACGGGTGTGCAATTGATCGACATTTTTGTGCTGTGCGACTAACACCGTGCTAAGTTGATTGGCCACCGGTAGCAAGCTGCATGCTGAGATACGATTTCTATTTTCTATCTCATATCTGTCTAGGTTTGGGCAACCTGACAGTATCTCAGCCCACGTACAATTCATGACTGTGCGGCACTTTGCCTGGACCAGGCTTGTGCTTTCATACATACATACATACATACATACATACATACATACATACATACATACATACATACATACATACATACATACACACATACATACATACATACATACATACATACTTACATACATACATACATACATACATACGTACAGCAGTTGATACATTGAAACAATTTTGGCGCACAATTTTCGATGTTGCTGTTTTGCATCGAGTTAGACAAGAAATCCAAAACTCTTCTAAAACAGGGATTTGTTGGAGGCTTTGTAAGGCTTACTACGTACAACCTTTATCTTATATAACAGAGATATTCATGATAGCACATCGTGCTTTTTACGTA